>NW_019380629.1:0-11880 GCF_000648655.2 Copidosoma floridanum
TACAGTAAAAGCACATTTAATAAATTTTTTTCAAGGTACATTATTGGGTTAGCAAGCATTTGCGATTAGAAACTTAACAAATTTTCAGTTTTATTTATTAATAAAACGTGCCCTATAGAATCAAAGCATCGGCGATTAAAAATTCAACAGTTGTTTAGAATAGTTAGTTGATGAAAAACATTAGTGAACGAGAAAGCTTTGGCAAATAGAGTTTTTAAGTATTATTTATAAATAATATTGAGAACCATAACTATAAGGAACTATAACTATTTATTTACATAATAAATTATACAAATAAATATTTCACTGTCCTGCAGACAGCCTCTTCAGGATTAGAGATCTACAATTATAATCGAATAAAAATTTTAGTTAAAGTTTAACAAAAGTAAAACACCATTTTGTACATACAAATATTCTTAAACATAATAATATACCATGTAGGTGCCAATACAACACGTGATCGAGACACTAACGTCATCTATATTATCGTTCACATGTAACATTTACTCAACTTAGTTACAATAACAGCCATGTTCTTTAAATTCAGTTATATAATAATCAGAAAAATTAAAGAAAATTTTTTTTCCCAATACTCATACAAGGATGGCGCAGACATGTAAGAAGTAAAAAGTGAGTTAAGATCGGTGCACATACCAAATATACATCATATCGAACAGTGATCATTGAAAAAGACCCTATACCAAGAATGTAGAAGATATGTGTGGAATTGTATATAAACGTATTACACGAAATATAAGATTTTTCATTGATTTAATTTAAAAAACCTATGATTTAATTTTTGTTTTATTTTTAATTTGAAATAAAAAATTTTTGTAAGAACTGTTAAGTTTTCGTGTATTTTTTGTCTATTTATATTATTATGAAATAAAGTTATAAAAAACATTTCAGAAAATTCACGTTTATACATATTAGGTTCTCGATGAAGGACCAGTATTTTCTTGAATTTGAAACCCTGCGGACAGTGTGTAGAATGGCAGTACAGGGTCAACCTTTCGTCCCCGTTTTTTATGTAACGTTTTTGTTCTTGTAAACGCACGCACAAGTGTCTCTTACTATGACCGATGTAACACAGACCGCACCTACATGCAATCTTGTAGACAATGCCATTTATGTCTCACTTATTTATTGAATCCTTTCCCAACTGGATAATGTGAGTAAAATTCCCAGAACTTGTGTAAGCAACACGTATATTGTATTTCGTCAGGCCTTAAGAAGAGTTATCTCCATAGGTCAGAGATATAGAACGGCAAAAAACATATTCCTGTTTGAAACTGATAGATTCGAGAAACGAGAAACAACCCGTGTATCACATTCTTGAAGATTTCGGATGCGAGACTCATGGAAACCTTTTTTCTTTCTATTTTAAAACTGACTCTAGCATTTATGTATTCATTTATAAAAAATGGAGGATAAGCATTATCAGCAAGAGTCTTACGAGCTGCTGTAATATTCTTAGATCCAAATGACGAATCTGCAAGTTTAAAAGTCAATCATAGAGAACACAATGGCTATTTTTTGGCATTGTGGGTTATGTAAATAAAGTTGAGTCTTTTACCTGAAGCCAAGGTTTTTTTTACATGAATCTTTTGTACTAATGGATTTCATTATACGTGTGAAATATATATCTAAGAAGGGAATTGAATTGTTGACTTTATAGTCAACTGTTAACTGTATAAAAGTATTAAAATTGTTAAAAAGGTTTAAGACATGGTTTATTTAATCAGTTTTTATTACTAATAGGCAATCATCAACATATCTTAATTACAGCAAAACAGAGTCATGGCAACAATTCCGTATTGAACTCTCTAAAGATTCCAATATGACTTTCGCGAACCAAGGTGAATAACAACCTCCCATTAAAGTTCCACAAGATTGCTTATAAACGTTGTTATTAAAAGACAAATAATCAGAATTTATAAGAAAGTCAACTTCATCCAAAAACTCAGTTCTGTTTATACCTAAGAGGCTGATGAAATTGCTAATTTTTCGCTATATTCATCTTTTGGTTAAGGAAAAAGGAAGATCTGTATATAGTGACACTATGCCAAAANATCTATAATTACTAATTTTTAAATGTTTTCTCTAACTTCATATAATTTTTTACAGAATATTTGGGTTTGTATAAAAGAATCTCAATAACGTGTACAGCCAACAATGTAAATGTGAAGGCAGTTAGAGAGACAGTTTAGACATCTGCATAATTCCAGAATGATATAAATATATTTACGTATACGTATACACAAATAATAAATACATATGTGTATATCTTCCTATTTTATATAGTAATTTCAGCGGGGCTGACCACACCTCTTTTTCTCGACCCCTTACTCATTATTTCCATGTAAGATTTATCAAATTCAATCTTATTCAATAGTTCCACGTAATATTATTCAAATTCGTTATATTTTCATCTTTTCTTTCCACACCTCCCATAAGGAAAATAGACGGGTACGGTCATCTTTTTTTATTATTATCATGTAGATGTGTGAACGACATAACATGCGTAAGTATAATTATAAGATCTCATAGTATAGTAAAATAACAACAACAGTGGAAATCACCTCCAAACAGTATTTTTGTGGAACCATAAAAATGTATGTAATGCGCATGTTCAATTCGTTTGATTAAACATAAAATGTTATTCTTTAAGATGTAAGATAATTCATTGTGAGTTGTAAAGATTACCTTGTTTAGCTCATTATGTGCAATACAATCTTGATCTTCATGAATTTTTTTACAAGTGTTATTAAATTTCCATTTCTCAGGAATATCGAACGATTTTATTAGCCAATAAGCGAATAACCTAACAAACGTTCTCTTTTAAACTACAGTAAAAGCACATTTAATAAATTTTTTTCAAAGTTTTTTGTACAAACGTTTTAATAGCCGATAAGACGAGGACACTATTTATTGTGAGGTCCATAAAAAAAATGCTTGATCATTGATTTTTTCATGCATAAATCAAGTAAATTTTGCCGAAATGAAATTTCCAATTTTTGTATTAGTAAATAACTTATCGTTAGGCCGTAAAGTTGCAATGATGTGAGTATAAAATAGTCCTCTTTTTTAAAATTCAATTGTGTAAACTTAAGAGATGACTTTTCCAAAAATATTTTCATCGCTTGTACCATATAATATGCATTAATGTTTTATATTAAATAATCTGACAGTAATATTTGATATAGTATCAGAAGTAGTACCTTTCAAAAATTTTTTTAAATTTGCTTTATTTCTCTGCATTATTTAGATTACATGCAACAGTAATGAAAAAATTAAGTTTTTCAAATTTATGCATTATTGCCATTCCATCTAAGTATTATTTTTGCTTGTATCTTATACCATAAACGTATATAAGAGAAAAAATAAAAATGTTTTTTATTATACTATTACCAAAATTTTTTAAATTATTCAATGCTCTACGTAATAAATGATTTATTAAGCTTTGGTAACACTTAATCCTTAATATTATTTGATTATTACAGAAAAAGTTTATACTATTGCTTTTTATCATTATATATGCATACAAAAAAACTGCTGCGTTAATCTTCTAGCACAAAGTACAAGAATAAAAATTTTACTGTGTAGTTAATAAAAAGTTTTATACAAATACGATTGTAACAACGTGAGATTTTGCGCCGTTACACAATTTTTTGCCAATCACAAATACTCTATCCTACATCTCCAGATAAATATAGNACACACACACACACACACACACACACACACACACACACACACACACACACACACACACACACACACACACACACACACACACACACACACACACACACACACACACACACACACACACACACACACACACACACACACACACACACACACACACACACACACACACACACACACACACACACACACACACACACACACACACACACACACACACACACACACACACACACACACACACACACACACACACACACACACACACACACACACACACACACACACACACACACACACACACACACACACACACACACACACACACACACACACACACACACACACACACACACACACACACACACACACACACACACACACACACACACACACACACACACACACACACACACACACACACACACACACACACACACACACACACACACACACACACACACACACACACACACACACACACACACACACACACACACACACACACACACACACACACACACACACACACACACACACACACACACACACACACACACACACACACACACACACACACACACACACACACACACACACACACACACACACACACACACACACACACACACACACACACACACACACACACACACACACACACACACACACACACACACACACACACACACACACACACACACACACACACACACACACACACACACACACACACACACACACACACACACACACACACACACACACACACACACACACACACACACACACACACACACACACACACACACACACACACACACACACACACACACACACACACACACACACACACACACACACACACACACACACACACACACACACACACACACACACACACACACACACACACACACACACACACACACACACACACACACACACACACACACACACACACACACACACACACACACACACACACACACACACACACACACACACACACACACACACACACACACACACACACACACACACACACACACACACACACACACACACACACACACACACACACACACACACACACACACACACACACACACACACACACACACACACACACACACACACACACACACACACACACACACACACACACACACACACACACACACACACACACACACACACACACACACACACACACACACACACACACACACACACACACACACACACACACACACACACACACACACACACACACACACACACACACACACACACACACACACACACACACACACACACACACACACACACACACACACACACACACACACACACACACACACACACACACACACACACACACACACACACACACACACACACACACACACACACACACACACACACACACACACACACACACACACACACACACACACACACACACACACACACACACACACACACACACACACACACACACACACACACACACACACACACACACACACACACACACACACACACACACACACACACACACACACACACACACACACACACACACACACACACACACACACACACACACACACACACACACACACACACACACACACACACACACACACACACACACACACACACACACACACACACACACACACACACACACACACACACACACACACACACACACACACACACACACACACACACACACACACACACACACACACACACACACACACACACACACACACACACACACACACACACACACACACACACACACACACACACACACACACACACACACACACACACACACACACACACACACACACACACACACACACACACACACACACACACACACACACACACACACACACACACACACACACACACACACACACACACACACACACACACACACACACACACACACACACACACACACACACACACACACACACACACACACACACACACACACACACACACACACACACACACACACACACACACACACACACACACACACACACACACACACACACACACACACACACACACACACACACACACACACACACACACACACACACACACACACACACACACACACACACACACACACACACACACACACACACACACACACACACACACACACACACACACACACACACACACACACACACACACACACACACACACACACACACACACACACACACACACACACACACACACACACACACACACACACACACACACACACACACACACACACACACACACACACACACACACACACACACACACACACACACACACACACACACACACACACACACACACACACACACACACACACACACACACACACACACACACACACACACACACACACACACACACACACACACACACACACACACACACACACACACACACACACACACACACACACACACACACACACACACACACACACACACACACACACACACACACACACACACACACACACACACACACACACACACACACACACACACACACACACACACACACACACACACACACACACACACACACACACACACACACACACACACACACACACACACACACACACACACACACACACACACACACACACACACACACACACACACACACACACACACACACACACACACACACACACACACACACACACACACACACACACACACACACACACACACACACACACACACACACACACACACACACACACACACACACACACACACACACACACACACACACACACACACACACACACACACACACACACACACACACACACACACACACACACACACACACACACACACACACACACACACACACACACACACACACACACACACACACACACACACACACACACACACACACACACACACACACACACACACACACACACACACACACACACACACACACACACACACACACACACACACACACACACACACACACACACACACACACACACACACACACACACACACACACACACACACACACACACACACACACACACACACACACACACACACACACACACACACACACACACACACACACACACACACACACACACACACACACACACACACACACACACACACACACACACACACACACACACACACACACACACACACACACACACACACACACACACACACACACACACACACACACACACACACACACACACACACACACACACACACACACACACACACACACACACACACACACACACACACACACACACACACACACACACACACACACACACACACACACACACACACACACACACACACACACACACACACACACACACACACACACACACACACACACACACACACACACACACACACACACACACACACACACACACACACACACACACACACACACACACACACACACACACACACACACACACACACACACACACACACACACACACACACACACACACACACACACACACACACACACACACACACACACACACACACACACACACACACACACACACACACACACACACACACACACACACACACACACACACACACACACACACACACACACACACACACACACACACACACACACACACACACACACACACACACACACACACACACACACACACACACACACACACACACACACACACACACACACACACACACACACACACACACACACACACACACACACACACACACACACACACACACACACACACACACACACACACACACACACACACACACACACACACACACACACACACACACACACACACACACACACACACACACACACACACACACACACACACACACACACACACACACACACACACACACACACACACACACACACACACACACACACACACACACACACACACACACACACACACACACACACACACACACACACACACACACACACACACACACACACACACACACACACACACACACACACACACACACACACACACACACACACACACACACACACACACACACACACACACACACACACACACACACACACACACACACACACACACACACACACACACACACACACACACACACACACACACACACACACACACACACACACACACACACACACACACACACACACACACACACACACACACACACACACACACACACACACACACACACACACACACACACACACACACACACACACACACACACACACACACACACACACACACACACACACACACACACACACACACACACACACACACACACACACACACACACACACACACACACACACACACACACACACACACACACACACACACACACACACACACACACACACACACACACACACACACACACACACACACACACACACACACACACACACACACACACACACACACACACACACACACACACACACACACACACACACACACACACACACACACACACACACACACACACACACACACACACACACACACACACACACACACACACACACACACACACACACACACACACACACACACACACACACACACACACACACACACACACACACACACACACACACACACACACACACACACACACACACACACACACACACACACACACACACACACACACACACACACACACACACACACACACACACACACACACACACACACACACACACACACACACACACACACACACACACACACACACACACACACACACACACACACACACACACACACACACACACACACACACACACACACACACACACACACACACACACACACACACACACACACACACACACACACACACACACACACACACACACACACACACACACACACACACACACACACACACACACACACACACACACACACACACACACACACACACACACACACACACACACACACACACACACACACACACACACACACACACACACACACACACACACACACACACACACACACACACACACACACACACACACACACACACACACACACACACACACACACACACACACACACACACACACACACACACACACACACACACACACACACACACACACACACACACACACACACACACACACACACACACACACACACACACACACACACACACACACACACACACACACACACACACACACACACACACACACACACACACACACACACACACACACACACACACACACACACACACACACACACACACACACACACACACACACACACACACACACACACACACACACACACACACACACACACACACACACACACACACACACACACACACACACACACACACACACACACACACACACACACACACACACACACACACACACACACACACACACACACACACACACACACACACACACACACACACACACACACACACACACACACACACACACACACACACACACACACACACACACACACACACACACACACACACACACACACACACACACACACACACACACACACACACACACACACACACACACACACACATACACACACAGAGGGAGAGTTATTTTGGTAAGTCTGCCCACACATTCCTACACACCCTATGGTCCCCTACAGCCCTCCACCACAGCCCCCAAACAAAACATAGGAAAATTCTAAATATTTCTATGTGAATTCAACACAACAATAAATATCTTAACCTCCGTCCAGTCTTCCACAACCTTTCACGGCCCCCCTCATGAATTAAGTGGCTCCTCACCTCCTCACACAAACAAAGAGTATTTCTAAAAAACGTTACGATTATTTTATTTTTGACGCCTAACGTATCCCCCCAACAAAATAAGAAAAAATTCTCTATATTTTTTCATCATTCTTACCCAACAAAAAATGTGTAAGACGCCGTTCCCACACTCCCCCACACATCACTTTAAATTTCAGTTGTCTCTTAAAAAGCCCCCTCTCATAATTTTTTTGTGAGAATATGTTGTAGAAGGGTACACATGGGGTAGTTTTCTTACCCCACAGCCTCCCTACAAAAACTAAGAATGTATTAAAAAAGTGATCTATCATAGTGTCAATATGAGTTACTTACCCTCACAGCCTTTTCCCACACCTCCTCACATTAACTTACATTTTTCTAGTGAGATTACTTTATGATAGAGGTAAGAGGGGCTAATCCCTCACAACCCTTCATAAAAAAATTAAAATTTTTCTTCGATACCTATTATTTTTTTATTTTTCCACACCACACCTCCACTGATTGATTACTTTAATTTGTGTTTTTTCTGCTTCATAAAATTCTGTCAAAGCAACAATAAATTTTATTTTAAATAAAAATGTTTATAATGGTGGAAAGTTTTGATGGAATATT
This sequence comes from Copidosoma floridanum, assembly GCF_000648655.2. The sequence goes on from NW_019380629.1 coordinate 10,245, forward strand.
AAATTACTATACGTTTAAATCATTCTATATTAAGTGCGTATTTTGGTGAGTACGGTATGTTTACAACCCCCTCCCTCGCCTTCTGTAAAAATGACTCATTCTTCTGTTTTTTAATGCCTACCATAAAATAAAAAAAAATAAATTTATAGTTGGGTTGATTTTTTTTGTATATTAGAAGACCCTGTTCCATTTCACCATAATTATATCTTTATTTTTGTTGTCACCTGACGACTTTTGAAATCGTATGGTTTCGTATGTATTGTCACTTGGAACGTTATGATTTATACTGACCTATATGGAATTAAATAAAATTACAAAAAAAAAAAAAAAAACTGGACAACTTCTTTATCAATTTTTTCCACACCACTCAAAAGGCAAATAGATAGATAGGCACGCTGGATTTTTTAGTTGTAGTTATTTATGTATCAGTATTTAAATATTCCTATAAAATAGATATAAAATAGCAACATAACATGGACATATATTTTATGATTCAGAATTTATATAATGATGTGCTAATGGCAACCACAAAAGCCATCTCTAATCAGTCTTATTTTTATTATACTATTACCAAAATTTTTTAAATTATTCAATGCTCTACGTAATAAATGATTTATTAAGCTTTGGTAACACTTAATCCTTAATATTATTTGATTATTACAGAAAAAGTTTATACTATTGCTTTTTATCATTATATATGCATACAAAAAAACTGCTGCGTTAATCTTCTAGCACAAAGTACAAGAATAAAAATTTTACTGTGTAGTTAATAAAAAGTTTTATACAAATACGATTGTAACAACGTGAGATTTTGCGCCGTTACACAATTTTTTGCCAATCACAAATACTCTATCCTACATCTCCAGATAAATATAGTAAAAGAAAAACATTTGATTAACATGCTGTGATAATTTATCTTAATATGCAAGACATTGTATATTGTGTGCTAAGCCATTTGAATACACAAATAAGTCATAATCTCTAATACTTTCTGATTTTGGAACAATGGAAGCTCTACATTCTGCTGTTACAGGTGTTCTCTACTGATGATTTTTGGTATTATACTTTCTTAAAAAGTAAATATTTTAGTTTGGAAGACGTTTTTTATTTGCAGTTTGCTTTAGATGTTTGTATTTTTTGCACTTGGATTTTGTTTTATCATTCGTGTTTGCAATATAATATGTTGCTTTCACACCATTGGGTTTGATTTTCAAGGTTTTTCTACAAAACTGACTCATTACATTGCTTACAATAGATTGAAGTATCATGTGACAAACTTGACCTTGAATTTTTAAATAGTAAAAAGCTTTTTTTTAATCACGAATTTTGCACTAAATAATGCGAGAGAGAACAGATTATTGTTACAGTAAATAGAATATTTAAAATTATCATTGTTTAGAAATAGCTGCTTTAATTTATTATGATACAGAATTAAAGCAGGTAAAAATATTCTTACACGCTTACAACCATTAAATATTTATCTTTTACTTTGTCAAAACTTTGCAGAATAAAATTGGCATTTAATATTAATTTCACTATATAGCTTGTTTTTAGTAATTTTTGATTTTAGTGTATTTTTATACTTATCTGTTTCATTTGTTTACATATTGTGTTATCAAACTATTTTTTTCTGATC
>NW_019380633.1:0-12680 GCF_000648655.2 Copidosoma floridanum
AAATTCAAACACTTATTTAAACTTAAAATGGCCGCGTCTACAAGCACAAACAAAACTAATATAATAAAATCGGTTCTCAAAATTTTCTTTTGGAACTCAAGAAGCATACTACCAAAATTTCTCGAGATAAAAAAAATTTCGCCGTGCTATGACGTTATTGCTTGTGTCGAGTCCTGGTTGTCCTCTGACCAAACAATCGGTCTCTCAGGATCCGTCACTCTTTGATTAAACCGTACTCATGCAGACGGTGGAGGCATCGTAACATTTATCAAAAAAAACATGGCGTTTACAGAAATTCAAACTAACTCACCCCATTATATCGTCAAAATAGTTGGAGTTTGTCTTAACAATACTTATCCCCAACTAGACTTGATTTTTTGCTACAAAACGCCGAGTCTAACACTACCCCAAATTCTATGGGACGAAATTGAGCAATGATGATGATAAAAATACAATTCTAATGGGCTAGTTTAGTTCGCACAATGCTTTAGGGAATTTTAACATTACCGACAGCAATGGCTATTATTCTCGAAATTCATTCATGCATCACAATTTTTACCTGCATAGTTTTGACACCAAGACTTATATAAATTTGTGAAATAACTATCAATCCAACTTGGACTTAGTTCTTCCCAGTCAAGGAATAAAAAATATTATTAGCACCCCTACCTCTAACAAGACCTGGAATTCCGACCACTTACCGATATTCATAAACGTTTCTATTGAAAAATCGACTTACCAAAAAAATTATTAAAATTAAATTCGGTCTGAACAAACTGGAAGAAGATTAATGATATGCTTAACGATAAATATTCTTACTTTTTAACTCCTAATTATGAAAATCTTAAAGTTCTAGAAAAATTTTAAATATTATAATCTCAAAAATTTACTAATATTATATCCGATTCTATAACTTCTTGTCCTCCTTCAAAAAAACTAATTTCCAAGCGCAAATTTAGTGATCCCGTTCCCTGGTGGGACATCGAATGCGATCGTGCCAAAAAGCTAAGAAAGGCAGCCTTCTAAAAATATCAGTTTTTACTTGAATTAGACAACTTAATCACATACAAAAAAAGATGTGCAGAAGCGAAAAGGATGTTCCGTATTTAAAAAAAAAAAACACTGCTTTAGATCGTTTGCTGAAATTCTTAACTTCCATGTTAACCCAGCTTTTGTTTGGAACAAATGTGAATTAAAAAAAAACAGTCTTATCAATATAAAACCACCTTAGGTATCTGAAAACCGAATTCGAATGCTGACAAAATCATAGCCAAAATATGTCTTTCCTGGGTACCTACAAATCCCGATTTAATACCAAACTGCGTCTCCAACAATTTTCTAGACTCACAGTTTACATTATTGGAATTTAATGTCGCTCTTGAAAACAAGAAAAGCACATCTTCTCCAGGAATGCATGGGATTGGATTCGATGTATTAAAATAACTTCCGATAAAGTACAAACTCCTATTACTTGATTTGTTCAATCCAATATTTTGTCAAAGAATCTTCCCATCCTCTTGGAAAAATGACTTTGTGCACCTTATTAAAAAAAAGCGATGGCATTAGACTTCGACCTATTTTTCTCAACTCCTGTACCTCCAAGCTTCTCGAAACTATAATCAAAAACCGATTGGAGTGGTTTTTCTTAAACTAATGTTTAGCTACCGGGCTGCCAGCACGGCTTTCGTCAGAGAAACTCCTGCAATGACAACTTATTTAGCTTAACTCTGACAGTTAAAGAAGCGCTAAAAACCAACCTTAAAGTATATGCTGCTTTTCTTGATGTAAAAAAAGCTTTTGACAATACAAACATCGATATTCTGCTTGAGAAACGAGCCAACCTCGGTGCCTCACTTCCTGTAGTTAATTTTGTCAAATTCATTTCTCAGAACGGCATTTTTACACTTCTCACAAAAATGTTTCGTACTGTATTGCATATAAAGGCGTACTGCACGGAGCAGTGCTCAGCCCCATTCTCTACGCCATGTATGCAGCCTCTATAATACAAAATTTTCTAGAAAGTGCCTACATCTCTTGTTTCGCAGATGATACATGTAAAGCACTTTACGTAAAATCTGACCGAGTCGAAAATCGCCTTACCATTCTATAAAACGCAGAAGAAACCATTGACCATAATATTTCTAACATTGGCTAAAGCATCCTTCTTTCTAAATCTCGCTTTATGCACTTTTATAAGGATAATAAAATAAAAACAGGAAGTTTTCAAATCAAAATCCAAAACTCTTAACTCAAATCAAAAAAAGCGTCAAATTTCTTGGAGTATCCCGCGTAAAAAATTTTTACGTTTGACCAAACTTTCAACAAAGTTAATGTAGTCAACGTTTAGCCAAACTTTAGCCAAGCTTGAGCAATGAGAAAATTCTAAACTTAGATTTTCGTTGGAATATTATACTTAATATTTTTTGGAAGTCATATGTGCAGACCAACTAATATACTGACGCCGTCTGAAAGACTTCTTATTATTAACGAAAGTTATTTACGCTCTTTCATAGACTATGGCAGTTTCATTTACTACCCTAACAACGGCAAATAAACTTGAAAAAATTTAATACGCAGCGATCAGACTGGCACTAGGCTACCGCACCAGTACCCCAACTAATGATCTTTTAGCAGAATCATAACTTATGTCTATTAAAGAACAAACAATATTTTTATACGATTGCTACCTATCCAAATTTTTAGCAACAATTTAATAAAACCTTACTCTGTTATGACTAATTTTTATAACTACTTTCATGATAAACCAGTTTGTAGACTATTTGCGGTTAACTTAATAGAATTCACTAACACAAATCTACCTATTTACTCCCATGACCACTTTATTAAATTTCAATGCAGCTACTCGACTTCCATTCTCTCCATTCTAACAAAGCTCTTTCTAAGCCAAACCCTCAAAAACTTTCTCATTCTCAATCAAATCATAACTAAATATATGATATCTCAAAATGCCATTATCATATTAACAGATGGAAATAAAAAAAAATTCTTCATTCACTGGTTCAGCTTTTTACTGCTCCTCAACTAACCATCAAAGCTTCATGAGCCTCAGCCCCTACTCTTCAATTTTTTCGGCTGAATGCCATGTCATCAGTAAAGCCTTAAATTTTATACTGGCTTATAACAATTTTAACTTTATAATTTTGAGTGACTCTGTAAGCGTCCTGATACGCTTGAACTCTTCCGAAATCAATGTTAAAACAAACAACATAATTCTCGAAATTAAAAATAAATATTCTGACTACATTCCAAAAAATCCTACCAACTCAATCAAACTTATATGGATTCCGTCCCACAGTAGCATAAAAGATAACGACACAGTTGACCATCTCGCCATGGCAGCCTCAACCTCCTATTTTCCCTCATCTACTATGGTTACTTTCACAGACTTTTGGTAAGGGTTCTACTCAGATTCTTACCGTGCCTTAAAAACAACAAATATTCTTGAAGGCCTAGTTAAAGGCAAATTCTTTTTCGACATAATGCATTTACTTTAAATGAAACCCTGGTTTTTCGGTGAATACCTTAATAGATCGATTATTGTAACTGTCAATAGAATGCGCTCGAATCATCATAGCCTTGCAGAATCTCTGTTACAGAACGAACGTCTCGTAATGTAAAGACCTAACAGAGCTTTGATTTGTTATTTGCATTATTGAGTTTGACAGTCGCTTCGCCGATACCGGCTGTAGAGTTGTCGGAATCGTCAGCCGTGTCACGATAGCTGTAGAGAGCTATTGGGGGCACGTTTTCCCTAAAGGAACACAGGGCACGGGGCGGGAAAGCGTAGAGGCTTACCGCGGACGGTGGCTCTGAGACGATTGTCAATTTATTATTGTTCTTTTATACTTTTTTCTGTTGTCATGGTAACGTTTAAATAAACAAAAGCTTGAGCTCTTTTTTTTTCCTGCATCTGTTTTCGTCTGAGATTTCGTAGAAGTAAGACGTATTGCTGTTATTAAGATATCGTGTATTTGTTCAACACTAATAAATAGTTTGAAGTTACTTCTGTGATTCAAGTTTTTATTTTCGAATCTACTAGTGAACGAAAACAATCTCTATTCCGAAAAAACTTTATCGACGATCCTAAACGTAAGTACGGCTATGAAGAGCAAAATCTCAATCACGTAGTTTGGAATTGTCCCCTTTTCGACAATCAAAAAGCGTCCGTGTTTACTGATTTGTGTAATATTGATCTGGTGCCTTCACTCAACGTTGAGAGTTTAATTGCGAAACCTAACATTATTACGTATATTATTATCTGTAAATATTTTGCGAACTGTGATATACTAGTATGAAACACTTCTAATAAGTTTATTTTTTTTGGTAAGCGATATACAACTCTTAAGACAAAATACTTTTAAAAAGCACACCCCTCTGTATCAACTTAATCGGAATCAAATATCACGTAATCTTATTTAGAATCTTGCAAAAAACTGTCGAGTGCTCAATATACTATTTGCTTTTAATATTATAAAACTGCTGTAAAATACGCCTCGTAAGCTCCATTCCAATACTAAATCAAATAAGCGCTCCATTTTCATATCATATTATAACTGTATTTATATGAAAGACAATAATGGCAGCGTCTATACCTCACACGAGGTGAAATACACTTTAATATAAAAGAAAAAAAATTCTATATCACTATTATTACTTATAATGTACTTAGTACAATATTTTAGAATCGGTATCCGGGTACTTTGATTTTTGTATTTCGTTAATATTATGAGTGTAGGTGACTTTATTTGACGAGCACTAAACAATGGCTAAATCATGTTAGTATTTTCGTACACTTATATTATTTATACTTATTTCTACCATAGTAACTTATTAATTTGTTGATCATTTGTTGTAAATAGCAACCGCTCATAACTATTTGTTAATTTTTTTAATTTGTGTAACTAAAATAACATATTGGAGGTTACACTGCGACTAATGTCTATTATAAATACTGATTTTAGATAAGATGCCGGACTTTATTAAAAACATTTTTTATTCTGTACATATAATCCTAAATAACTGAAATGATGTTTAATGTAATAATTGTTTATTAGAATTCATCAGTATTCTCGATTACAACAAACAAACAAAATCGCGGTAACGATAGGCGTATACAAATAAAATGCATCGACACACAAACTGTACAGTGAAATGAAAAAATCACTCGAGTATCAAACAGCACTTACAGCGATTTTATGAAGATTCTGTCATACTCCATTAATGCTGTCAAAACAAAAATTGTAGTTTTTCATGCGAAATTATCAAGATATCATTGGGACATAAGCCTGAATGTTACAAGAACCAGAAAAAGTTGAATTGCCACTTGTGTCGAACAAAAAAAAATTTTATTTCTCAAAACGCATATAGGGTTTCTATAAGTTTGTGCAACAAGTATCGATAGTCAGATAATGATTCGTTGCTCGATCCATTGATAGGCTAACAATCCGATGAAAACCTTATTGATATGCTTATTTCTAATAAAATTGCTGCACAAGATAACTTACATGTCAGACTAGTCAATAAGATTGGTGGTCGATATCTGCCTTTCGAAGACATCCACAAATCGATCGCTAACTTAACGTCATTATTATCTAGCACATACTTTACAACAGAAAACTTGTGCTTTTTGTAACGACAAACTTATACGAAGCAATAACCAACTTGTCGAATAATTGTTTCAACTCGCTTACAATTTCTGATCTTAGTGTCATTTATATTTTAAAGTAACGTTCAACCATTTAATTATTTGTTAAATTCCAAAAGTGGTATTTTAAGAAATACTTAGCAACAAATAAGTTTTTCAAACCAATTTGTAGCTATCTCTCACCCGTTATGATAAAGTTAACGAACGCTAATGGTGAAGATAGTTTCTGAGACTACGCATATATTTTCATACTACATACTTTAGATGTACCGTTATGAGATGAGAAAAATTTGTCTATGCGTCTTGTAATCCATCTTGTAATGGAAATAAGAATTTATATGTCAGACGGAACTATCGTTAAAGGCAGCAAATTTTTTTTTTAAAACAAAACACATTGAAAATGAAGTTATACGTCGACACCTTCGATGTGTAAAACCCTTTGGGCTCATCATGTGGTAAAATAAAAATTGTCGCTATATATTTAATGCCATATTAACATCCCGCCACTCTCAAGTTCTAAAACAACATGAATTAAATTAGTTGCACTTTGCTAAGGAAAAAATGTGTGTGTATTTGGGTCGAATTAATTTTTGGGTCAAATTGTATCAGACTTGAAATGCCTCGAAAGAAAGAGAATAAATAGAGAGAATAATCAGATTATTACAACCTTTAAATGCGATATTACTGATGGATATTTTCGAAATGATTCTTTGTGCTGTAAAAGTCTTCATTCAATTGAAGATTGCAACGAGAAAGTCATTAAGGCTAAGGGTACCAGAAAAAACTAAAAGAAGCATAGCCATTAAAGGTTAAAATTACTTTCACATTTTTATCTTAGATAAAATCTTCCTTGCTTAGCTCATGACATATTTTAAAAAATTATGCAGTTCGAATCGTATCTCTCCATCAGCTATTTCATAAAAAAATTAATGTTCTGATATTGATTTGCTTTATTATAGACTAAATAATGTAAATTACGTGACAAAAAATAATTTGTATGTGACGAAAGTGAAAATAAACAGAAATAAAATCTTAACTAGTTGTGCCTATTATATGAAAAAAATTACTAACAATTTCTTTGGCAGCTATCACCAACTTGGTAAAAGATTTTTTTGACAGAGTGTGGCAGACGGTTTTGAACTAAAAAAGATTATGCAATTTACTTTGCTCACCAACTTTATCAGAAAATTAAATCGCAGTGTTAAATGATACAATACGTAGGTGCATTAATTTGAGAAACAATTGTTTTTCGGAAACTGTACTGTGATCTAAGGACGGATTTTTCTACATTACGCTTAGTTCACACTAATATTTGAACCACCAAGACATACGTGAAGATTAAGCTGCGAAATAAAAAGCACATTTTTTAAATATGTAACTCGACATTTGAAAAATTTGAAGCACAATACTTCAGCAGTGGCCTAAAAACTCGCATTATCGCAGAGTAGTATCGACGGGTCTTACGCAAATAAGATTCAATACAAACATATTTATTCGTAAAATCCCGAGAGCTTTTATTCTAAATAATATGATAGAGCTGAAAAGTATGAGCTTTCATTGAACATTAGATATTAAGTATATAAGTGATGCTGTTTGTCGTGATGTACGTTATACTACAGGGTCTTTAATCACAGTTGAAAAAAGTAAATTTGGAAATAATATCGTATGTAAAATAGAACACATATTCATGTAGCAGCAAGCTTTATGTTTATTTTATAAACAATACTCATGAAATAATTTTCATCACGAAATAAGAAATTTACGAGATGTTAAATTACCCTGGTTGCAATACTACAGTTAAACGTTATGGCCTATTTTCCAACTCCACATTAACTTCTGCAGAGCCAACTATACAATGACTCATTTGCTCGAATCAAATATTTCTATGCGCTACGAACCGGTGGATATCGACATATAAGACTCGTAAGTATTTATTCTTAAGTAACGTGATAATTTTACTAGTCATATATTTGCACCTTGGTGATCGTTACGATATTCTGTATCGTAACAAGAAGTGTAGGCTACACGAGCGCTTGTTAAATAACCATAACGTTAAATAATTATTTTGGTAACAAGAGTGACATCGCTACTGAAGCTATTTATCGACCCAAAGGACCGTAGGGTAGCCCTAGTTGGATAGCGCCTGTGAAGTTAATCATGCTTTTTCTACAGAGATCGCGGTCATTATCTAAAGGTGCCGAAGTCCACCTAAGGAAAAGTGAGGAGAGAAAGTGATATTTTAGCCTTAGGGTTGAAAGTACTGCTTGATGGACAGAAAAGTGGGATTGTCTGATTTTTATGTTTGAGTTGAGATTTATGTTCGTTCTTTTAAAGGTGCACAGTGATGTTTCACGTGAAAAACTATTTAGTGCCCTAGGGTGAGATAAAATTTTGTGCCTGACCGGCCAAAATGTTTCTTACCGACCATAATTACAAAATATCCCCTAGAGCACAAAGCACTTTGCCTGAGGGTCGAAGAAAAATTTATTATATGATGGTTTTTTGTAAACGCTTTATACAGAAAGAACATGATATCGACTTCCTGGGCGAACCCTGCCTTTAGGATATGCCTTTTTAGGATCCTGGACGAAGACTACTATCCCTTTTTCCGCAGTCCGGACTAGAACTATGCCTTTTTGTCTGTTCTAGACGAAAACTATGCCCGTTTTTTGGTCCCCGACGAAGACTATGCCCTTTTCCGGGGTTCGGACGAAAACTATGCCCTGTTTTGGTTCCCGACGAAGACTATGCCCATTTTTTTCGAGTCTGGACGAAGATATTGATTTTTTTTGGAGCCCAAATGTAGTACAATTCATTTAAGGTCACCTTACATTTGTGTTTGTAATTAGATATATAAAGTCAAATATACTTATATAGTAGTTGTTGTTTACATTTATATAAATAATTGTGAATAATAATACACCTTCATAAAATAATAATACAAACTCAGGAATGTTTTTATAAGCATGGTAATTTGTCACTAATGAATATAAAAGACTATTTTATGTTTTTTCTTCAAATTTATTATTTTTTCTATATTTTTGTTGATTATAACAAGCAACTTCTCTTATAATGATAACTTGAAGTTAAAAAATTAATAAAATTTGTACAATTCGTTATATAATAAAATTTAATATTGGTAAGAAAATTGATAAAAAAGAAAACTTTTTTTTATTGATTAATGTTTGTAAGACATGCATATTTAATTTCAAAAGTATTTTTTGACACATAAATGATTTAGCAAGTTTAAATTAATTACAGTTATTGTTATATACAATTTACGGAATTTTTAAAAAAAAAGCTCGAAAAATTCCTGTTTTAACACTTAACAAAACTCCAAATACTTAAGCCGTTAGACCTGCTAAGAATAATGATTACGTGTTTTTTTTCTACAAAGGCGTCGGTAGATTTACGTACATGTTAATCTCGATGTAGAGATAAAACTTATATCGATATAAATATATACACACAAGAATCGAAAAATCTGAGAATGTTAAATGGTTTTCAGACGCTTCGTATTCATAAGCTTCTTCCAGCGTACTAGAAGCTAATAGAGGGGTGAGTAAGTAAATATTATGAGGGTGTTTTTTAATTGAGTTTTTGTCTGGACGCGAGAAAAAGACATATTTTTAGCCCAGACTCAAAAAAAATGGCATAGTTTTCGTCCGGACTAGAAAGAAGGGCATAGTCTTCATCCAGACTAGAAAAAAGGGCATAGTCTTTGCCCGGGACGTCGATATGTTCCCTCTAGTTTAATCTACTATTAATTATTTTTCCAGATGATATTGAAAGCGATGTTGGATTGTTAAAATAATCAATTTTTTGTGAAAATAGTTGATCAACATGATCCTCTGCATTGTCTGATCACAAAAGTAAATATTAAATGAAAATTTAATTAAACAACTATTATTTTGGAAAGCGATGGAACGCCGGTTTATAACTTCAAAATTGGTTGAGTTAAAAAAGGAGGCATTATTATTTTTAAAAGATAACGAGAAATGCACAACAGTATTTTTACTATCAGAGAATTAACTAATCATCACCGCAGAGTCTTCTGTTTCTAATCACAATAATGAAACACAGCGAACCCCATTCCAACCACTAGTTTTAATTACAGCGTCTTCTATTGAAAATTCCCGTGTCCCGTGGCATTTACTTGAACCCACTCCGCTCAATATTCTGTACAAAAAAAAGAATTTGCAAAATGTCCATTTAAGAAAAAAATCGTGTAAGGAAGTTGTAAATACAACAGCCGTGGAAATGTGATTGATCAATAAATACGCCAAAGAGAGTGATTTCAGAAATATCGCCTTTCAACTTTGAAATTTGTATCCTCATGTATTCGAGAATCGTTAGAAAAACGTAAAACGAATCAGTCATGCTACAAAAATAAAAAGAACAAAACAAAAGTATGTATAAACCGCACTAACAAAATGCTTTGATAAACGTCTTAACACCAAAAACATTTCATGTTTGCAATCAAAAGAAGCTGAATTCTTTAAAAGGCAGTTGTCTAAAATTTCAGCTGACGTTATATTGTTACGGCGAAGAGCAAACAATAGCTAAAGAATATCGTCTAAAACCACTTAAGATTAATACTTCACTTATACTATACAGATACGGTTGCTTTAAATTAATATTTATCAGCCTTTACCAAATCTTATCCACTCCAATGATTCTTTAGTAATATTAGTAAAACCTATCTCGTGGAATAATTTGTGTTAACGTGGCCATGCCTGTTACATAAGTACTTCATATACACCCACTTTTAAATGTTAACTAGAAACTTAATCCTGGACTTTTAAACAAGATTACTAGAAAAATATCCAGAACTACTATNAAATTTCTAGAACTACTATAACATGGAGGAAAAAAACAATTCATACCCGTTGACGCAACTATGGAATAATAATTCATTCCAAAGAAAATCCAACAGATATATTTAAATCAATTGAGCTAATTCTTTTTGAAAAAAACATAGATTCTTTAACGGAAGAGGAAAAATTAAATTTGCTTAAGAGCTGTCTTTTATGTACGTATCAAAATCATAATGTGGTTGATTAAAATTCAAAAACATTTTAAAAATTAAAACTCTGTTATTTGTACCACAAAAGCTATCCAAATTTACTTGATACTTCAACTTTTTAAACTATTGCATGAGTATCAAATTCAAATACTTCTTTTTTGTCATAAATACCTTATTAATTTCAATCAATTGTAAGTATTTAAAATATACAGCGATATTTTATTTATTGGAAGAAACTGATCCACAAAACATTATAATTGAACATAACTACCTACACTTAGCTATCACAGATAATTTAAAAAAAAAAATATTTAAATCGATCAAAGGTACATCATCATTAGATGTGTTATATAAACACCAATAATTTTACTGTTTTATTTTAGTCGATAGTTTTGAAGAAGTGGATTTCTGAACATGCCTGAAAATCTCAAAATCTACAGAGTTTTACTGGTTGTGGTTAAGCATATACTAAATAATAAATAAATCAATATAATTGATATTTTAGGATTACTTCTTATTGCTTATTTTGTGTTTAATTGCATCCTTTCAGACACAGCAGCATACTTTTTACTGTTTTTACAGTTTAGGTATTTAAGGATTGTTCCAGAAAATGCTTACAAGGGAAAAACAAATAACTCTATACTAGAGTCAATGTCCTGATTTATATTTTTAGAGACTTAAACTGGCGACGTAAAAAGCAAGACAAAAGTTCATCTAAAAATAGAAATGCAAGGCAGAGTACAAATCGTAAAAACGCATTTGTTTGTTTTAGTTCTAGATTGTTTTCACATTTTTGTGTATTTTTTAAAACTATTATACTACAAAAATCAACTACGATTAGAATTAACTAAGTCAAAAATATTGATAAAAAAAATTTTCAATGTGTATATATGCATATTTTCTTGTGTTACTTAATTATTGGGGATGAAATAATAGATGTAGATTCAACCAATTTATATACTATTGCTAACTATTCATTTAATGTCTTAATAATATAGTGGTATCGTTAAAAATATCTATTTTGTAATAATAAAAAGTGAGAACGTAAATATCGCTTACAAATTCAGGTACAACCTAGCGCAAGGAATATCAATCAAAATGTATTACTGTATAAATACAAAAATAAGTTAAATCAGCTACTACGGTGCTTGTCAAATGTATCCTCTAAAATTTTTAATCTTACTATCTGCATCTTACTTTCACTACTGATGTTTTATAAATACAGTACCTAACGCTAAATTGCTTAGTACGTAAAATTACAATGCACCTCGTAAATTGACAAGTTATATTATAGGGTTACAATTCTATTTGTAGAAATAACATTTGAACACTTTTTCTTTGGTATTACAAATCGGGTACTAAATTAACAAAGCATATTATAATATATATAATTATTTTTCTAAATCAACTACATTTAATATGGGTCGCATGTATTTCTAATAACAAATGTTGTAATTTAACAACAAAAAATTCTACTGTATACGATAATGACTCACCTTATCGAATATATTATGGACTGTAGATCAGACGGCTGACAACGACTCACTTTCTTGAACTTCTATCGAGCTGTACATCTGACTACTAACTGACTAGATAGTTGCACCAAGCATAAGTTTCTTGAAATTAAAAAATTTGAAGAAGCCCCTTTCTTTGTCTCCTAATCTACCTCGGCCTATTATCACTGCGGCGGGGGAGTGCGATAACAAAAAGAAATGTGAGCAGCTTTATCACGGCTGTATTTTGTGCTTCGGCAATTACCTACTACGAGAACTACTGCAAAAGTCGGTTTAATTTTAATTATTTATGTACACCCACTTGGCTCTTTTTTTTTACGTTTAACTATTTTGATTGATATACCGCCTGTACATACTTGAATGATACATGAGACTTTAGTTTTGCTAGTGTAAATATTAACCGTCCGCTCTAGGAGCAGCGTTTCCTTTCGAACTGGTTGATTTATCCGGTACTGGGGACCCATTCCATACGTTT
>NW_019380634.1:49259-63583 GCF_000648655.2 Copidosoma floridanum
CTTTGACAGTATTTAATATGTTTGCCAGTAAGTGATCTTGGTCATTGGGTGAAAGGTGCTTTTGTTATTAAATTTAGCAATTAATTATTAAATTTATTTGTCAGTAAGCGCCCTGTGTCATTGGGTGAAAGGCGCTTTTGTTAATTTATTTAACAATTAATTATTTGAGATATTTGCTAGTCGTCACTTCGGGTCATTGGGTCGATTAGCTCGGGTTTATTTTATTAATTTATTATGCATAAAAGTGTTATCTGGGTTTTCGCGTCATGCCCTATATAGCCTATTTGAATTTTCCGCCAAGTTATTCTATCACTTCTGAGATCACTGGCATCAACTGATTGACAAAAAAGAATAAGGGTTCGTACACTAGTTACAGTAGGACAGCACAACACGCATTACCTCTATACTCTACAGACCCTATGCCCAATAGCTATAGCTACATAGTTTGTAGCAAACGAAACAGAACTTTTAAAAGTTTTAAAACTTTTAAAACTTTAAATTCTTAAAAGTAACTTCTATTAACAACTCTGGTTTGGACATAAAGTTGGCAACTCTTACAAAATGCGTGGTTCGTGGTGTGGTTAGAGTCACGTTGTAAGTTGTAAGGTCATTTTGTAAGAGTTGCCAACTTTATCTTTAAACATATAACGATGGAATTTTACTGACAATGCGAACACTGGTGGTACTTCATACCATCTGTCTTATCTTGCACCGTTGTGAGTACCTAACACATAAGTGTAAAAGTCATAGACATATAAAAAAAAGACTGCTCGTTCTCATGTACGCCGCTGAAGCTCAAGTAGAAGAAGACACAACATTGAACGTTGGTATCTATCTCTCTTGCACATTGCCACTTTTGGCAATGAGCAAGAGAGACGGATATCTACGTTCGATGTTGTGTCTCCTTCTACTTGTGCATCAGCGCCATACACAAGAACTTGCAGTCTACTTTTCTTATCTGTCTATGAGTCTTATATTATTAATGTGAAGGATCTCTTACAAAACACTTTAATTTTATTTAAATAACCTATGCATGTACAACACCCAATACATACACAATATATGCGATACATATNGAAAGTTCAGCTAATGAATCGATTTTGTACGAAATCCTGGAGTACTTTGCTCGGAAACAAGAGCCTGAACTAACTGTAAGTTTTGCACGTTTAAGTGTATTTTTATTATTAAAAGTTCTTAGTGCATTTTTCTGAAGGTTATTTTTTATATAACCTTTATATTTTGTTTTAAACAAGGAAATAGACACTTTAATTATACTAAACCTATGTAACGTAATGACATTATAAGGTTAGAACGTCTTTAAGGATATATATATATATATATACACATATTGGTTTTATAAAGCTACCTTCACAATGTGGATCCGCGGATAAGTTAGAGCAGTTTATATAGGCGTAATGCGTATGCAATTTTAGCTTTTGGAATGCTCCAAAAGTGGGTGCCCGCGCATTAGGGCCCGAGAGTCCGAGGGTGTAATCCGCAATCGCCGCCAGCAGTTACATATGTAAGACGTGACAAAGTTGCGTGGTTGGGAGCGCTACTGTCGATTTACTGGTGATGTGAACCGCAATCCCGCCAGCAGTAAAGCAGACGACGTTGGTCAACGTGCTCTTTTTCGTGACACTTTCTGATTGTAAACAAAGCGTATTGTGCTAGACGTAAACAAACACGCAGACAAAAAAAAAATAGTTTCAAGTGCCTAAAAGAAAAATGCAAATAACAGCTCCAATACTTGATGTTATGTTTGACTCCAGCAGTTTCAGTTCTAGTGATTCAGACGATAATTCATTGTTTTTTAGCAGTGACGATGAAAATGATGAAAGAAGAGTAAAGCCCAGAGTGATGAATTTCATTGAAACTGTGGTTTACAGATTTAATGCAAAGGAATTCCAAGAAAATTTTCGGTTAATACATATTTTGAGGTTACGAAAAAACATTTTCCATTAATTACGGTATCGTTACAAATACTTACCGTTTTTCGCTTGTTCGACTAATCCTTCAGACAACATCACATTCAACTTTTCTCCCGTACTGGCATCAACAATTGTCACACCTTTTTTAGTGTTCATGATGCAAAATGTGAAATTATCTACTTAAATGAAAAACACGATGACTTTAAAAAAATCCTAACAATTAAGCTTCTCGAAAATATAGTCTGCTTTACTGCTGGCGGGATATCGCGGGATCACAGCAAAAATGTCACGAAAAAGAGCAAGTAGACCGACGTTGTCTGCTTTACTGTTGGCGGGATTGCAGATCACATCACCAGTAAATCGACAATAGCGCCCCCAACCACACAACGTTGTCACGTCTTACATGTGTAACTGCTGGCGGCGATTGCGGATTACACCCCGAGTACGGGCTGTGTACGTTTCCCGAATCCACGGTTTCCGTCATGATGTAAGAATATAAGGTGTGGCGTTCCGAGGTCTCATTTTCGTGCCATTCTGCGTCTTTCATCACGACGCCATATTTGAGGGAGATGTGACTACGACAGCGCCGAAGAGCCTGTACAATGAAACCAAGTGGCCAAAGTTAAAACTAAAATCCATCCCCTGTATCCACCTTGAAGTGACATATATATATATATATAGACATACGCACAGTTTATACATTTGCGACACTCCATTGGCATTATGCCTCTACCACGTGACCTCAGTATATATATATGACTAATGTAGAGGGAAAATAATACAGGTCTTATGGGAGGAATCTTGTTTTTATTTTTTTTCGCACTTAAAAAGATATTGAGCTTACAAAGGTTGTTAATTCCATGTTACTGACATAATGAGAGTTACGTTGTTATTTTTTTCCTTTGATGAATTCGTTTATGAAGGTTGAAACAGCGTTTTGAACGTATACGGAGTGCCGTTTAACCCTACTGCTGCTGATGCTCAGAGATAAACAAACAGCTCAAAGTTATTTTCCCTCTACATTAGTCATATATATACTGAGGTCACGTGGTAGAGGCATAATGCCAATAGCTCATTACGTCCGCCAATGTGGCGTTGGTCGCCATATTCTCTGGAGCGCCACCCGCAGAAATTTGAATGAAAAAATATCTGGGATCGACGGATCGTGTAAATGAGTTTCAATTTATAAATGTAGTAAAGTATTTATTGATTGCATTCTTATATAGACGTGTATATATTCTATATATATTTTATAATAATTTCATCAATCATGAAAAAATGAGGAATATTTTAAAGTGTGTAAGAATCATGTATAAATTTTATAAAAAACCATAAAAATTGTACTTACGTAGATAGTAAATAGCCTACATGCTTGAAAAATAACTTAAAAAAAACTTTATAAAAATCAAATAATCATACAAAAATATTTCTAAAAAAAGTAAAATGTAAAAAATAATAAAGTGAATGATCGATACTCGATAAAAAAGATTCTTGTAAAAATTAGCAAAGTGCATATAATATAAAAAATATCATTCCATTAGATTTTGTTCCTGTATCCAAGTCCAATAGTTTAATAAGAAAAAGCTGCTTCTGGTGCTTTTTAAAAAGTATCTGTCAAATTTATTCAAAAGATTAAACGTAAACAAACATAGCAGACAACTGTTTGTGTGCAGAGAGGCGGCCGCCATGTTCTGTAGAGCGCCGAGCGACTGGAAATTCCGGACACTCTTTTTCTCTATGTAGTGTCGCAACTGTATAAACTGTGACATACGTATGAATATGCATGTACGTCTATTTGTGAATGATTACCTATTTAGTCAGTTTTTCTGTGTGAATATTCACGAATTGTACGTTTGGTCACTGAAACAACTCGAATGAAAATATTGAAATAAAAAATATATATTGTTTCACGAGTTTCTTGATGTTAATATGCTTTATATTTAAAAAGCTTTTGAAATTCACAGACAGACATAGCGGCGCGATGGAAGCGTTCCTGATTGGTCAATCAAAATAGATGCGCAACGCTACCTCATATTCTTATTATTATTCTGCAATCTCTGGTTCTGCTTGATTCATTCAAAATGATGGCTGAAATGAAGTAAATTAATCTTAACACATCCATTGAGATTTGGGATATTACATAGTATATACAGATGAGGGTCAAGTGCAGTTGTGCAGTATCTATATTACTCATACAACTTGAACTACCCCGATCGGACATCGGAAACCAGATTACGGGTCCCATGCATAGAGAAATTATAGATATATCTATAATATCTCTATGGTATCATGAAGTAGTATACGGTCCGCTTACGGAATCCGTAAGCACATATGGCCCGAAAACATGTTGTTACCAGGATCGTGTACGGGCTGTATTCGGGAACCATGATGTAATTAAGCCTGTAACCTGTAAGCCACACCTATGGCGGTTGATTTAATTCAAACTGTTAACTGAATACCGATATAATTTGTTTTAAACAAGGAAATAGACACTTTAATTATACTAAACCTATGTAACGTAATGACATTATAAGGTTAGAACGTCTTTAAGGCATCCAATCAAAAATTTCTACAATTTATGTTAATACAATAATTTTGTCAACATAACCTCTCTTTTCAACGACTCAGCGTTAGCAAAATATTTTTTAGTTTTGGTGGCTAAATATCTTTCCAATATTATAATGCAATCACGTAACATAGTTTTGTTACGAACAGGACGCCTATTATCTTGTTTAAAACAATTTATATCAATATTCAGTTAACGTCAGTTCGAATTGAATCACCCGCCATAGGTTTGGCTTACAGTCTTAACCCAGCCAGCACCGAGTTACCCTAAGGAATTCTGGAAGATAACTTCTGTAAGATAAAGGTCAAGATCCAGTTAAATTGGAAGTTACTTTGCTAAAACTTACAGACAACGCATGGTTCTCTTAATACCAGCGTAGAGATAACTGAAGTGAATAACTTCACGTCATCTAAAGTTAACTGCAAGTTAAGCTTTCAAAGTTAAAATTTTAACTTAACCCAGCCAGCACAAGCTAACTTTTAGAAATCGTAGATTTGCCGTTCACAAGTTATCTTTACGATTATCAATTAGTCAAGTAATTTTCCAGTAAACATGTAAAATGTACCGTAAAGTTATCATATTTCGAAGTCAAAGACGTTACGTTGGCTTTCTTAGTTAAATCATAACCTGCAATATTAGTCCGACCCGCGATAACGCCACGCGCACGTTTTTGTATGTAATTCATCCGTATATTGTTGATAAAAATCAGTTTTTGCCATGAACAATAAGTGCCCCAACAAATTGAGTGGAACGAATTTTGCGAAGTTGATTGTTCGTAAGTTCAATTTTTAATTTTTATTAGATTTTTATGATTTAAATATTAAAGGTTAATTATATACTTTTAGATGTGAGCATAAAACATAATAAATCATTTAGAATGGAAGATGTGAAAAGTATGGGTTATTGGCTGCAGAGATCAAGCTTATAAAAAATGCTCAAAAAGCTCTCGAAAAACGAATAGCTAATGCCAATGACAAAGAAGTTGTCGAAAGAGATGCAATCAATGGAGAGAATTCGGTGTAACCTAGATTTCACCAAATCTTCTTTCTAGTATTTAAATATTTACTACTTGATCAGTATTTTTAAAGCTAGTATTCGAAAACGTGATATTACTATATGACATACAAAATAAGAATATTAAAAATATTTATACGAAAAAGATTGTATTAGAGATACGATAAAAAGTCATATGTTCTTCGAAGTGATTACAAATATCAGATTGTGATTAACGCTGTATTAATTGTAATAAATCTTGTAAAAATATTTTCAATTTTTTTAAGTTTATGATAATTATATCATAGAGCAGTGTAGCTTTAACCTAAATAGATTTAATTTTTGTAACTTATCAAGTGTAAGATAGTTATAAGCTGATGCTTATAATTATCTATCATTTTTATAAGTTACAAAAATTAAATCTACTTATATGTATANAAATATACACAAATATTTCTGTTTGAATTGCATCTACATTAACGTCATTTTAGATTATTAAAATTAAAAAATTATTTTATATGAAACATTTCTTATTTTGAGCAAGTAATCATCAGTTTTTCAAAATCCACGGTAATAGGGCAGAGCACGGAGATAGGTACACTTACCCCTATCAGTCAGATCTGGGGTGATGCCATGAAACGAGAGAGAAGATTGTTTTTGATGTTTCGTCCCGAGAGCACGCCAGGACTCTTCAGTAAGGCTGATGATGTGCTCCCAGCCTTAGACACCTATATATCAGTGGGGATGACCTACATCCATCTTAAACGCCGTTATATATTAACCAACGTGAAATCCGGGCACTTGCGAAAAGGTCAAGTTGCATGGTTAGACACCTAGCGGATGGTTAGAGAAGGACGGAGAGCCAAAGAATACATGTGTGTGAGAGGGTCCCCACAATGTGACTACTACAGCGCCGAAGTGCCTGTACAATGAAACAAAGTGGCCACACAGTAAAAAAGCTTTACTAGCGAATTGTAAAAATTTACTAAATGAAATAATGTAAAAGTACAATTTTTTTTGCAAAATTACAAAAATTTTCGTAGTTGTACAAAATTTTTGTAATTTCACTAGATTTTATGTTGGACAGAACTGCGACCCATATTAAATGTAGTAAATATACAAGTCAGATTGTAGTCCATTTTACAACTTCCATAGTAATTTTAATACTGCGTAATAGTAAGGGTGAGATTACATGGAGTCTGGCAGTCTGCAGACTGGCAGAATCGCGCTAAGTTTAAATTATGTTTAAATTATAACATCTCAGAATAATTTAGTAAAATAAAGAAAAAATTGTAATTATTGTCATAACAGAATAAAGGCTTAGTTACAATCAATTTAATTTACAATTCAACGCGTCAAATATTATTTTATAACTTTTTTTCTAGATTCATGTTAACATCGCACAGTCGGTCAGTAGGGTCACTGATGTAACCTGGTATGTATAATAATGTGTAACTGTGACAAAACGTTTTTCGTCGCCTTTTTTTTTCATAAATATTAGTTAATACAGAAATGCAAATGTATTACGATAATTATTTATTTGCTTACGTAACAGGTTTTAAATATTAATATTGAAATATATTTTAAACTTAGCGCGATTCTGCCAGTCTGCAGACTGCCAGACTCCATGTAATCTCACCCGTAGTCTCTTTGACAGTAGGAAGCAGTAGGAAGCATGATAGTTAGACTGTGAACGTCATACGTTTGCTGCATTAAAATGAGTGAAACATCTGAAAGTTCAGCTAATGAATCGATTTTGTACGAAATCCTGGAGTACTTTGCTCGGAAACAAGAGCCTGAACTAACTGTAAGTTTTGCACGTTTAAGTGTATTTTTATTATTAAAAGTTCTTAGTGCATTTTTCTGAAGGTTATTTTTTATATAACCTTTATATATGTTATTATTATATGTTATATACTATGTTTTCAGAAGTATAAAAATGATTTAGCAGTTTTACCAACTTCAGGGACCATAAAAAATGCATTGCGATACCTTAATAACAGACATTCCCTACCTGAAATAATTTCTCAACAGATTAGTTATACTTTACCGTGGAAATTTGCTATAGGAGACAAAGGGCGCATTCTTGCTATTTTACAAGAAAATATTATAGAAATTAGAAAGTCAAAAGATGAATATTCATCTGTTATTGGAAAAGCTTCAGGTAAGTCTTCTTTGTTGCAGTTTATTTTGTTGTGAAAAATAAAACTTTCATGGAAACGTCATTTAGCTCCAAAGGATGCCTTTCCACAGTGGCGTAAACTTGCTTGGAGCCCAGATGGCTCAATTTTAGCATTAGTCTCTAGCAATGGTTATATTTCTTTTTATAACTCTTTTGGAAATAATATATTTAATATTAGTCCTAAGTCAGTCTCTCAGAACCCAGATGTCTTAGAAGCTGGCGATGCTGTAGCATCTATAATATTTAAGAAGCCAAGAGTTAAGAGTGTTAACTGGGACTATGAGTTTATTAGAGTAACTTACAGTGGCTTGCTTAAGTCATACTGTATTTCTAACAGTAGTTGCAGTGAAAACCATGAATTTTCATTTAGTGGCTGTTACAGAAATGGAATTAATTCTGTTTCTTACAGCGAAAAACACAACTTATTTTTTGTTGCCGGAAATAGTGTTAATCAAAATTTATCTGTGAGTAATTAACTTATTTACTCTACATAATGATTCATATTTGATTAATTAATTAATTAATTTATTTTCTTGGGTACACTTTTATATTTTTCTCAGTGTGCAGCTTCACAAATCGGTTTAACATGCTGGAGAACCTTGAATGACCATCCATACTATAAATTATCAGTTGCTTCACAGGATATTGAAACGCATAAATCTATTTTTTCAATATGGAATTATATTCCTGTTATTAAAAACAAAACACCAATAATATTTAAAACCAGTGTCTCACCGAATGATCAACTTATATTATGTCTTCATGTGGATGGTACGATTTCAGTTTGGAGTTTGCCAAATCTCAAACTACTAAATCAATGGACACTTTTTGATCAACCACAATATAATACGAAGAATCCATTGAAATCCATGAAACTCAAGAAAGTACTTGCTAACATATCAGAGTATCAACCCCTAGATACTGGATGGTGGTCAGACAATGTGAGCATTTATAAACTGTATGAACACTTTAAAGTATTGTTGGCAATGTATGTATGACGTGTTTTAAATTTTTTTAGGCTGTGATAGTAACAAGATATTCAGGTTCAGTTTCAGTTTGCTCAATCAAGAATTTACAAAACCTTTTAGGAACTAGTCCAGAATTTTTGTACAACTGTCCACAAATTGCTGAGCTTAATGAATCTAAAGGATTTTTATGCTTGGACTGTGAAGTTATTGTTACAAGTACAAAAAGGAACAGAAAAACAAATGCAGATGGTAATATACCATCAATTACATTTCATTAATACTAATTTTAACTCTATTTGCCTATAATAAAATATTCATCGTAGAGTTGTCATCAGATGATGAGAAAGAGGAAGATGAATCAAAGCCAGCTACGATCCTGAATTATACAACTCATGTGGTCAAGAGTGCTTTGTATTCTATTACAGATATTGAAAGATTCCAGCCCAAAAGAAAAAAATCGAAAGTATTTCATAGAACTTACAGACTTGTTGGTATCAAAAGCACAACACCAGAAGAACTTTACTCTAGAAAAATTGAAATAGAGGTAACAAAATATCATGAAAAAAAAAACTTTTCTCGGGAGGGGTCCGAAATAACTACAGTTCACTTCAATTTTGTAGTAAAAATATCAATGTTTATTCCAGTGACGTGTATTTCAACGACAGCGATAGCTCAGTGCAATGACTGTTTGTTATTTCGACCGCCAATCACAAGGCAGTTCGCTCTGACTTTCTACTCATACTGCTCAGTGATTGGCTGTCGAAGTAATGAACAGTCGTTGCATTGAGCTATCGCTGTCGTCGAAATACACGTCACTAGAATAAATATTCATAGTTTTACGACAAAATTGAAGTGAACCGTCGTTATTTCGAACCCCCCCCCATTTTTATTTCCTTTGCATGTTTAGTGCGCCCTAAGTAGGTAAAATAGCGTTCTCACCTGGTGCGTATCGGACTACCCGGACAAAAATATATAGCTGCTGTAAGTATAGCTATTACAAACAGCTGTTTTTATAGCTGCACATATAGCTATAAGTACCTATATTATAGCTACAATCAGGTGTATGAACAAGGTGTACGTAAACGTTTGTTTACAGGTATAAAATAGATGTACGATACTCAGTCAAAAAAATATAGCTACATATCATTACACCTACAAATTATAACTATAGTTATAGCTATAACTGACTATAAAATAGCTATAACTATAGGTATAAATTATAGCTATAAATTTTGCTCAGATTTTACATAAAAGTAGATTTAAAATCGGATTTTTTTAAGGTTTATCAGACAATGCTAGTGCTATCATCCATATGATAACATTAAAACTGGGGGCCTGAAGTATTTTTGAACAATTTTTAAGAAATTCAAGATATTGCTTAAGATTTTTGTTTTTTTTCTACTGATTCAAAAATACTTCAGGCCCCCACTTTTTATGTTATTATATGGATGATGGCACCGGTAATGTCTGGTAAACCTTCAAAAAATCCGATTTTAAACCTACTTTTATGTAAAATCTGAGCAAAATTTATAGCTATAATTGATATCTATTATTATACCTGTAAATAAACGTTTATGTACACCTTATTCATACACCCGATTATAGCTGTAATATAGGTAGTTGTAGCTGTATGTACAGCTGTCAAACAGCTGTTTGTAATGGCTATATTTACATCTATATATTTTTGTCCGGATAAGGCAAGCACAAAAGGTCCGGTGCTTGCACTGTCAACATGCACAACCAGGCACTTTATTATTTTTAATGTGAACCTTCTATTAAATTTGTATAAGTGTATTTTAGGAATATGAAGAAGCACTAGCTTTAGCCAAAAAGTACAATTTGGATCATGATTTGGTATATCAAACAGAATGGAGAAAATCTGAATTTTCAATTGATGCAATACAAGAGCACTTAAGTAAAATCAGTAAAAGATCATGGGTCCTCAATGAGTGCATATCTCGAGTACCTGAAACTTTAGAAGCTACAAAAGAATTGATCAATTTTGGTCTACGCAGTGCAAATTTAGAAACACTCATAGCTATTGGTATACACGACAATGGTAAATTTACTTCTGTCGAAGTAGACGATGATGATGATTATGATTACATTGATGATAATGTTAAAGAATTTGAACTGGTAAGCATAATATTAACATCATACAATTAAAAATAATAAAGGAGCGAGTGTCAGAAGACACTAACTTTACTCAATTCGTCTGTCAGATACATTTTATTTAATGCTTTTTTTTCTATCCTGGATGATCTCGGCAGTCTACTGGCCTGAACGCCAGGGCCCCTCACTTACCACATTTGTGTGGGAATAAATGATGAATGTATGATAAAAGCTTAGCTTAGAGGGCGCCAGGGCCATTTGGTCCTGATTTATGGATATAGATCCATTAGGCTGCGCTTACATGCAATCTTATTTACTTAAGATTGGAAGGACCCGACAAAGTTTGAATTATGTTAAAATATTAATTTTTCAAGATAATTGTGTAATCTATGAAAAAAATTATTTTACTGTAACAGAATTATTGCATTTGCTATTATTAAAGAAAAAATAGGCAAGATAAAACTTTTGTCGGCATTAAATGTTGACATCCGTAAGATTATGTGAGTGACCCAGCTTACTGACCATCGTCTTAGATGTATAAAAGTTGTAAATTATTATTTTACAAATTATATTACGAACACAGTATATTGTAACAATGTTTTCTTACTAAAATGTCGGTGAATAATTTTTTTTCTCAGTTTAACATATTATTTAGAGATTTTTAAAACCAAAGTAAATTTAAACTTTGCCGGGGTCTTCCAATCTTAAGTAAATAAGATTGCATATAAGGCTCGGGCACATGGAACCGCGTAAAGCGTAAAGCGTATCGCGTAAAATTATAGGATCAGGGAAAGTTAGTAAAGTACGCTTTACGCAAAAAAATTTGTCATCGCGCACATAGGAGCATAAAATACGCGCGTAAGTGTTTTGAAACCAATCACAGCGAGTATTTCGTTGGCTTTGCACATGCTGTCTCGCTCACACTCATGGCAAAAATAGTTACGCCCGTATTTTTGTACCCATGTGCGCGATGACAAATTTTTTCGCGTATAGCGTAAATAAAGTATGCAACCTGTAAATACAGTCAGCAGCTAATGTCAACAACAACAATTACAGTATCAATTGTATAATTAATCGAATTCCTGACATGGATGAAAAATAAATCGTAAGAACTTTCAGCAAATTGTGGAAAGTCCATACGACCTATGCAATGACCCAATATCGCAAAGAAAAAGTGAGGAGTGTAATGATTAAGCTGTATGAAATGTATTAACGGCTCTCAAATAAAAAAAAGTATGTACTTGAAAACTTTTTTTTTTATATTTACGCAGGTTAGAATTCACTTGCGTTGAGAACTTCGAAAGCTTTTTTTGTTGACAAGACAGCAGATTGGTCAATTCCCCTCTACTTCACACTTACGCGATACGCGAGGCTTTTACGCCTTTTCTATGTGACCACAAAGTGGCGTATACCTAACCTTCCTTACTTTTACGCGATACGCTTTACGCTTTACGCGGTTCCATGTGCCCGAGCCCTAAGCGTAGTCTTACTGGTGTATTCGTGTGAGTGTATGTTACTGTGTGTCCAACGATCTCAAACGCAGCAACCAACATAGCGTGCGCCATTCAAATTGGGTCTAGCAACGGAAGTGCCTTTAACCAAATTACCCTGCACTTTTCCTTGTGTTCTTTCTTGATAAACAACATAAGCATCTTTAACCACATAACCCGAGGCGCTTACTGGCCACTTAATTAATTAATAAAATGATAATTATTGACACAAGCGCCTATTACCAGATAACCGGGAGTACTGACTTGTCGCTTTATTAATAAATACATTATTAAATGAAAAAACAAGCGCCAATCACCACATGATTCGGGGCGCTTACTCGACACTTTATAAGTCAGTAAAAGTATTAAGGACTGTTAAAGCGGTCCAGGTTATGTAATAAATGGCATGCGTGTTATTAACGATTGCTTTGTTAATTAATAAAGTTGCCACTTAGCACCCCGGGTCATCGGGTTGTAGTTGTTTGTGTTAATAATTAATATTTTGTCAATTAATAAAGTCGCCAGTAAGCACCCCGGGTCATCTGGTGATAGGTGCTTCTGTTAATAATTAAAATTTTATTAATTCATAAAGTGGCTTGTAAGCGCCCCGAGTCATCTAATGACAGGCACTTGTGTTATTAATAACCTTTTTATTAAGTAAGAAAGTAGCCAGTAAGCGCCCCGGGTCATCTAGTGATAGGTGCTTAAGTTCATAACTAACAATTTATTAATTAATAAAGTGGCCAGTAAACGCCTCGGGTCATCAGGTTGTAGTCGCTTGTGTTAGTAATTAATAGTATATTAATTAATAAAGTGGCCAGTAAACGCCTCGGGTCATCAGGTTGTAGTCGCTTGTGTTAGTAATTAATAGTATATTAATTAAGAAAATGGCCAGTCAGAGCCCGGAGTCATCTGGTGATAGGCGCTTGTGTTAATAATTAACATTTTATTAATAAAGTGGCCAGTAAATGCCACGGGTCATCGGGTTGTAGTTGCTTGTGTTAATAATTCATATTTTCTTAATTAATAAAGTGTCCAGTAAGTGCCCCGGAACAATATGTATAGTATGAGATACTCATACGGATTCACCAATACGTCCATACATCAGGACCGAGTGGCCCTGGCACCCTCTGAGCTAAGCAGAGATGAGTAGAGAGATTGCTAACGCCAATCCCAAGTAGAAATTGAAAGTGGGCAAAAACTGGGCCCAAGCTTGGCTGCCACGCCGCCCACCCTGCACCCATCTGCGGCTAGGCTTGGTTGCTTGATTTGGACCATGCGTTTAAGCTGGGCTGCCCACTTTCAATTTCTACTCAAGATGCTACGACGCAAGACGACTTTATGACACTGATCGGGGCGACCCGCCGCGGCCAGCTGTCGAACCGGGCGCACATTTTTCGAGAGTGTGAGACTTATATCGAACAGTGCGCCTACAAGAGTAAGAGTGGATTCGCGTAGAAATAAGCATGTAGGCGCACATTTTGGAGACTGGTGGAAGGGGTATACCGAATGTGTGCCTACGAGGAGAGGAGCGGAAATGTCGACTATAGCTATATAGCTGAGAGCGCGCGGTGGCTCAGTTGGCTAGGTCGTGGGTCGGCACGCGGGAGATCGCGGTTCGATTCCCGGCCAGTGCGACTTTTTCGGGCAAATACCTCTGTGAATTTTTACATGTGCTTTTTCACCACGCAATGCTCCTCGAGGACGGTTTAGGCGACCTCTTCGCAGCAAAAAATTGCCCTATTTTTCCCTACCTCCTCCCAGTAATGGGGGGCCTCCCATCCCTTTTCCCTTCCTTCTCTCAAGGGCTAAGTGCCCGGAGTAGTGCCCTTTGTAGGAGCCAGACGTAAAGCACTATAATATAAAATAAATTAATGGGTCATGGGACCCACGGTAAGAACGAAGTTCTTTAAACATGAGGTGAGTATAGACACAATTTCTTAGGTAACAAGGGGGTCGCCAGACCCACAGGAAGAACGAAGCTCTCTAAACGTTAGTACTGCATTCATGTTGTTTACTAAAACAAAAACTTGAAAAACGAATAAAAAAAAATATTAATTGAACTTCGTGAGAACGTCGTGC
>NW_019380634.1:66905-94766 GCF_000648655.2 Copidosoma floridanum
GTTTTTCAAGTTTTTGTTTTAGTAAACAACATGAATGCAGTACTAACGTTTACAGAGCTTCGTTCTTCCTGTGGGTCTGGCGACCCCCTTGTTACCTAAGAAATTGTGTCTATACTCATCTCATGTTTAAAGAACTTCGTTCTTACCGTGGGTCCCATGACCCATTAATTTATTTTATATTATAGTGCTTTATGTCTGGCTCCTACAAAGGGCACTACTCTGGGCACTTAGCCCTTGAGAGAAGGAAGGGAAAAGGGATGGGAGGCCCCTATTACTGGGAGGAGGTAGGGAAAAATAGGGCAATTTTTTGCTGCGAAAATGTCGCCTAAAACCACTTTTTTGCACTAAAAGGGCTTAAAAAATATATATAAACCAAAAACAAAAAATATTGTCATGTAGATCTTAAAAAGACAAAAAAAAATGAGTTTTTATCAATCAAAATTAAACATTTTTTTACGTAAAAAATAATAACAGCGAAAAATTGCGATTTTTCAAAAATTAATTACTCGTCTCCCATACATCCTAGATGTATCCTCCAAAGCATAAATTGTTGGTTTTTGTGTCCTTTATCTATGGTTTATATTAAATGAACAAATCATGAACACTTTTTGAGAAAATCGATAAAGTAAAACAGGTGCTTCGGAAAAATGCTTGCCAATCGGCGAAAACCGGCCGTACAATAAATATACGGGTACGTATGTGTTAAGGAAGATTTACTCTACAAATTTATTGCTAAATCGTTTGCAAAATCATCCAATAAAGTCCTTAACAAAGCATTTGAAATATCATAAACTTGGCGTCTGCGGCAGCTTAAGGGGGCTCCTACGACTACTGCTGAGGTCAAAGACAAACAAAAAATAAAGTTTTGTTTTTCAATAAACAAATGTGTCTAAAAATCATTATTATATTTTTAATAACGTATGAAGTGGGAAAAATGATATTTACGTGTGTAGTTTAAATTTTTACGAAAAATTAATTATTGTTTTGACCAGTCTAGTGCATACGAGGGTACACCACCAGACCAGACCACCTGTGTTGGTGTAGTATAGTGATGTAATGTATAGGTATATGGTATATATATGTCGTGAACAAGTACGTCTGCTACCCACGTGACCTCCTGACCTCCCGGACACTATTTATTTATTTCCATCACAAATATCTCGCTAAAATGGTCCTTTATCCATAATTTTCAATACAGCATATTACAGAGGAAGACTTCATCTACAAAACGTATATATTCAGTCTGCTGGGACATTTAATTTAGGTTTATTATAAACGAAAACAAATTGTTTTTCACGCTGCCTCATAGGAACACGTGCTAATAGTTACAACTTTGAGCTCGGATTTCTCAAAATTTTGACCCATTCGAAATATAATTTAGACCACCATTAAATTCAGTAGACTTTTATTTACAAGAAATAATATATCTCTGTTTGGGGATTTTCGTGAAGGAGCCCCCTTAACGAGAGAGAGCACAGAGCACAGACAAGAGAGGAGCAGAGAGCAGTGACGAGAGAGCACAGCAGTCTTATGCTATCCCCCACCACATCGCCCTTCCCCGACGCTCGCTCGTCGAGCTGCCGCGGACGCCCAATTAACAATATTTCACCCGCTTTGTTAAGGACTTTATTGGATGATTTTGCAAACGTAAGTCTTCCTTAACACATACGTACCCGTATATTTATCGTACGGTCGGTTTTCGCCGATTGGCAAGCATTTTTCCGAAGCACCTGTTTTACTTTATCGATTTTCTCAAAAAGTGTTCATAATTTGTTTATTTAACCACAGATAAAGCACACAAAAACCAACAATTTATGCTTTGAAGGATACATATAGGATGTATAGAAGACGAGTAAGACTATTGTTGTATTGATTACATGCATAATTTCAATTTTAATTATAAAATATTGGTTCTAGACCAAAGTTTTAATTAGCGTATGTAGATATCAAAACTTAATACCTTTGAAAATTTTGCAACAAAAGTCTGAACAGTAATGACAAACATATCTTATAGATCGAGATTGATTCTTCGTTAAGCAGTTGAAGCTTTTTTCTTGCGTACTATAATGAATAAGAGCTAATCAGCTAAACTTAATTATTGGTCTAAATTATCAAGGCAAATCATTAGCGTTCATCTATCTCGAATTACTGCATGTTTAAATTATTATCAGTAAAAACATAAANTTTGGCCATTTAAAAAACCAAAATTCTAGTTCTAGAGTGTTTTTACGGGCTTAGGTTTATTTGCTATGATGTTCAAGACTACCTAGTATTTCGTTTTCTGCAATTTTATTATTTTTAAGTAGTTTAAACAACTAAATTAAAAAAAAAAAAAAAAAATTAAACTATAATTTATGAGGGTGATGCAGAATACTAAAGATTTTATTTTTGAAATTAAAGCGTTATGAGCGAGGTTTTTTGTTAATTCGTATTTTAAATGATTTTAATGGATAACTCAAGGGTGAGTTTACAATCCAAAGATTATGTATATTGTATGGATGAATAAAAATATTGATCAGAACAGCTTCATCATTTCTTGGAAAAAAAAATATAAATTGATAAAAATTATGTATAAACCCAAAACTTTTATATTTTTGAAATTCATCTGCGATGTTAACTCGCCTGTAGCGCCGCCCTCATGACAATCAATGAAACTGACGAGAGGCAGGTGAACAAACCGAATTAACATGTCTGAGATAGGAGCCGTTGGAGAAAAAGTTGAATCTCTAATAAAAACCGCTTTCGCATTGGTGCCTGGCATTGTTTTTTATCTTGTGGAAATCGATGTACGTAGGATCCTTTCTAAATTTACACTGGGGAACACTGCACCAATGCGTAGGCTGTTTTTTTTATTAGAGATTCAACTTTTTCTCCAACGGCTCCTATCTCAGACATGTTATTTCGGTTTGTTTGCCTGCCTCTCGTCAGTTTCATTGATTATCAAGAGGGCGGCGCTACAAGTGAATTCACATAGCGCATACTGGGAGTTACAAGTGGTTCTAACCACAAGGTATAAATTATAAGGAACGTAAATACAAGCCAGAAAATATAATATAAGTATGCAGACAAATATTCTTGTATAATTGGATGTATGATCTACTTTGCTAGTAGTAATCATATTTGATGTTATTGTAATAAAGATAAGTTTTCTTGGGCCTTCGGATTTTCTCTCTCTTACGTTGGTTGTTTATAATTTTTGGGAGTTTTAAATGTAAGAATCACTCGTATCCTAAGAAATTTTTTTTATGATGATGAAATTATGAAATGGCCTTGCCAGCGAGAAGTATCAACTTACCAAATTATTTAATATAACTGATGTTAAAAATATATTTATATTTTTGACGTGCAGGAAAAAGTGTTTGTAACATAATTTATAAATTTAAATGAAACGTAAATAAAAAGAAATTAACCAGAATAACGAATTGCATTAAACAAAAAAAAAATCTGACACTTGGAATCAGTCCTTGCATAGCAAAACAATACGTGCAGTGACATAAACCTTAACTATCTTAGCTATCGGAAGTTCGAGTGAGATACATCTTGAAGTTGCGTATGTTTATCGATAACCTTCGGAGCTTGTCCTACAGTTGTTAACAATTATGATGAGGAAAAATGATAAATTAGTGGTTATAGCTGAACTGCCATTCTTAAAAAAAATAGCTAAATATTTTTTCAAAGTAATACTGGATTTCAAAATAAGTATTAACGTATGGGAAAAAAAGTTTTGAAATCAAATGCCTGTGCATATAATTATGAGCATTTAGTTCCACGATTTAGTTAAATAAGATTGATAGATAACATTCAAGTAAGAGCGAGAGCAAGAGTCAGTTAAATATATATAGCATGTACTTGGTTTCAGTCAAACGAAAAAAACTCGCGTCGTCGCTTGCTTTGGCTGTGTGCTCAGCTATATTCGACATTTCCGCTCTTCTCCTAGTAGGCATACATTCGGTATACCCTTTCCACGTGTCTCCAAAATGTGCGCTTATATTTTGTTCATTTCCACGTGAATCCACTCCTCTTCTCGTAGGCACACGCTGTTCGATACGAGTCTCGCACATTCAAATTGAATTGAATATTATTTTATAGACCTTTTTATATAGAGTAAATTTGGTCATTACAATACAATGACTTTACAAGTTTGCATACATACAATTACGTGTCTACAATATGGTTAAGATAATATCACAAACTTTGACATGTACATATAAACATACACTCTTTATGCATGCATACATGTAAACACCTATACACGTACATTCGTATATTCCTACATTAATATACTAGCGATCTTACCCCGTCTCGGCTTCGCCCGAGACTTACTAAATAGAACATCTTAGTGTGTTAACATAAAATATAAAACGTTTTTAGTCAAAAACTTCACATTTATTTCTGAAACTTCTCAGAACAAAAATCTTGTTATTAAAAACATATTTGTTCGGAATCCATACAGTTTATTTTATCAAGTAAAAAGCTGTAAAAAGTGAAAAAAATATAATTATGCTGAAAAGAACCGTGCATTCCTTGTCATAAAATGATCATTGGCCCTAAAAGGCCTTTGAGTTGCAGTTTCTCCCGTATAATCTATGAACATGACTATTTTTTAAAGCTGTTAAGATTTAAAACTCCCAAAAAATATATATTAAAAAAAATTTTTTTTTCTCTTATCTCACAACTTCATTACCACAGCAACAGAGTCCTGGAGCTTGAACTCTACATTTTTTATCGCCACAAAAATACAAATACATATTCTACTTATTTAAAAATCTGGAAGATTCAAGAGATTCCTATGAGGGTTATAGTAAAAAGCTGATCTCTCACTTAATAAATTCTTTGTTTATTAATTTTGATGCTACTTTAATCTCGATAAATGTTCAGCATCATTTTCTTCGCGCCTAAAATTGTATTCATTAGATGCATTTGAAGTCTTCCTTCCAATTCGACTTCTTCCAACTTTTGGCATAGTTACGTCTTTTGTGAGCCTTCAAGGCTACTTCAGACACGAAGTTCCTCCATGTTAAAAGTGATGGGTCAACAACTCAATTTTGGAGCAAGAAAGTTTTTTACATTTTTAGCCAGTACACATCTAGACGATTTCCTCAACCAAAGGTAATTGTTTGGAATTCTAGTGAAGCTTGTCATGGAAAAGACATTCATGATGGTGTCGGGGGCACTGTCAAGCAAATTGTAAACAGCGCAGTAGCCTATGGGGCAGTTGCTCAGATTTTAACTGAATTTGTTGAAATCTTACGTCAAAAAGATATCAAGACTTATATTCAAGTCATATCTAAGAGTAACATTGATGAGGCTGACACAGCACTCATTATTCCTGAATTTAAGTGCTTTCCTGGCACTATGAGAATTCATCAATACGTTTGGGTGAAAATAAGACCCGCCGAGATTATTTGCATAAGTCTGTCGTGCTATCGCTATCCACGAGAACTTGATTGTATCCATTATGTTCTTGGTAATCCATACAAAATGCCTCAGCCAGAAAAACCGAAAAGAAAAGAGTGCAAGCCATGTCGATGCGCGAAGCTGCAGGGTGATGTTCGATGTTACATAGCGACTGTATCTGTCCCTCATCTGTTAATGTTTTTTGTTGGCTTTTGGAATAAAAGCGACTAAGTAAGTATGCCAATCAGGCAGAAATTGGCCACTGAAATATATGTCATATATATGTAAAGTAAAACTCTTAACGAGTGTTCAGGTAGTTGAATAATTATTTCATAATTTATCCTGTCAATCCCTGGAGATGATTTTACTTTAACTGTACTAAGGGCACAAAGCAGTTCATCATACGAAAAGGGATATAAAAGGTAGGAGTCAACTGAGACGTATGTGTCAAGCAGGTCAAAAACCTTGGAATTGACAGACGTGAATTTGTCTTCAATGGGTAAACATAAACTGTCTAAACGTTTAAGCGAGGTGTCGAGAGTTTTGGCGTTGGATGTGGAAGAGATAAGTCTGTCAAAACCGTTTCTAAAAGACTTAATTTTATTCCAAATATCAGAGACGCTGGAGAAATTATTTAATGACTCACAATAAAGTCGAAAATTAGATCGTTTTTCTTCCTTT
Organism: Copidosoma floridanum; assembly: GCF_000648655.2. The sequence goes on from NW_019380634.1 coordinate 72,984, forward strand.
AGAGTTTTCCTAGCTATAGCAAAAATCCTTTTATATTCGATGAATGATTCCATCGAGATTCTATATTTAAGTGACTTAAATTTAGCTTTGTGTAGTCCAACAGCTCTATCACATTTTTCATTCCACCAGATAGTATTGAGTCAGAGACACGAGGTCTTTAAGTAGGTCTTTTAGATGCTAAAGATTCTTTAATGCAGGTGGTAATAAGTCCTACAAACGTGTTATACCTGTCTAAAGCTGAAGAATTGATGAATTCGATGTTGTCAAAAGAGTTTTATAAGTTTTCTAATTTTGGGTAGAATAAAGGCCAAATTAATTGTTTCAGGTTGTATCTAAAATCTGATCCTGGAATAAAGAGGGGACTAATAATAATATCAATCGTTAATGGGTAGTGGTTGCTAGACCAACCATAATTTCCAACAGACCTTATGAGATAATGGCTAGATTAGGTGAAACAAAGGATAAATCAACACTTGTCTCCGAAAACTTATCGTTAGTAAGGGGATAATGAGTCAGTGGTCCATTATTTAAAAGGTGTAAGATATCTGGGTTAAAATTATTAACAATTAATCTGCCATTAATACAACTATGGTCACTGCCCCAATTAAAATCACCTACTAGTAAGTAAGAGGGTAAATTACCTAGTTCGTCTAAGAACGTTTCCCACTTCTCAGATTTGAAATTAAGGCGGTAGTGAGGGAGTCTGTAAATATTACCCAATGAGGTCGTCAGTGACACACAACAATATTCCAGGTTGGACGGCACACTATTTCATGTGGCATCATCGAATACAAGATTTTCCTGAATGAAGAGAGCAACCCCACCTCCTTCCTCATCAGGTCTGTCTTTTCTGATGCAGTTGTAGCCATTGGTTTTATAGTTGATGTCTGGTCCCAGAAAGGTTTCCGACAATGCAATCACCTGAAAATTGTTAACATACTTAAGGAATTCAAGTTTGTTTCTGATTGCTCTGCTATTCCATTGCAGAATTTTTAAATTTGAGTTTAGTTTGTAAAGAGATAGGTTATGTAAAAATTAAAAGATTATAGAAATTATTTGAAAAGGTAGTTAAAATTTAAGAAAATTTAAATTATTTGAAATTTGAATGAATAATAAAATAAGTAGCGAATTAATTTCGGAAGTTTATTTAAATTTTCTTCATTCCCGGTTGTTTTTGCCTGGTGGTCTCTGCGAGTCCTTTTTTATAGATTGTATTTCACTGGTCTTCTTGGGTTTATCAATAGTGGTGAGATTACTAGCTTTGGGGTCCTTTACTTCTTTACCAGTAAGCATTTTGGCCATATTTTTGTTGAAAAAGGCATCAGCCTCTACTGGGTTGGAAGGTAAGTTTGAACCTGAGTATGATATTTCAGATGATCGTCCTTTCGTGGAGGGATCGGGCTGCTGAAGGTGTCGGGCTTGTTAACATCATCTTTTTTTTGTTGGCTTTTCGACAGCTTCACTGAAGGGTTGACAGCCAACTAAACCATAGATTCTAGCCAATTCCTTCTCTCTTAATACTGGGAAATCATCAATCTTGCGTTCAAATCTCCTTTTGACAATCCTTCTAGCTTCGTTGTAGGATATGTTATCGTATGCCACCATGAGCTGGATAGCGTTTTGACCCTTATATTCTTTACGGACGTGGTAATCGGATGTTTTGTGCGGTGCTTGACAATAGAAACACCAGGGAGAGATACCCTTGCATGTACTCTCATATTTCAGATCGCCACACTCTGGACATCTGGGTTCATCATTGCATTTGGAGCCAATATGATCATATTTCAAACATTTAAAATATTGTCGGGGGTTTCTCACAAATGGAGTTACCCGTGCAAAAATATTGAAAATACAGATGGAACTTGGCAGATCCTGGCCTTCAAAGTAATCAAGATCGATTCACTGGGGATCCACTTATCACTATCACTTTTTGTTTGTCTGTTTCTTCTTGATTGCCTCTCTACCTTCAAAACTTTAACCTGGCTTTTTATTTTCGCAACTATTACTTCCTCAGAGAGATCGATGGATATGCCTTTTATCAGACCCCTTCTTCCCTGGGTATAAGAGGACACAAATGTAACAATACCATGTTCTGATAGTGGATTATCATGGACAAAGCGGTTAGCCTCATTTCTGTCTTTTAAAGTCACTATTACTTGTGCCCTGGTATGTGGTTAAACTTATAGTTAGATACCAATAAGCTTGCAACTAAGAACTCGTTCAAGTCTTTTTTACGTTGGTGACCTTGGTCATATTTGAGCCAGACATTATACGGGCCACTTTTTGAGGGCAGGAAGTGTTCTGCATTTTGTTGTTTATTTGAATCATCCACTGGAATTTCATCACTAACTTTTCTTTTCTTTTTCCTGACGTTAGGAGATGCAGTAGACCTCGTATCTACGTGCGAGTGCTGCAGTGCTTCATCGTTGCTTATCTCCATTTCAGATTCCTAGTCTTTGGTAGACTGAAGGGAATTCTTCCCTTCGTCGACACCTTGATTCTGCAACATGTCCTTACACCTCCCGCCAAGCGGGGGTGCCACACACGTGTTATCTGCAAGTGAGGTTACTTTACGTTTCACCTCACTGCTCTGTAATAACCCACTACGCGAGCCTAGCAAATTCTCAAATTAGTAAAGCAACAATTCGCCTATCTATTATGACACTTTTTGATTTACGATGCTTTTTCAGCCGATGCACAAAAAAAAATGACAGTGCACGGGCAATACGTACATGCGTTTTGCCGGCCCTCGCGGAACTCCCCTCGCACTCTCAGAAAATGTGCGCCCGGTTCGACGGCTGGCCGCGGCAGGTCGCCCCGATCAGTACAAAAAAGTCGTCTCACATCGTAGCACTGGCATTAGCAATCTTTCTAGTCATCTCTGAGCTAAGCTTTCACCGTACATTCTTCATTACTGCACCATTACCGATCAACTTAATTGATACCATACTTATTACACCTTTGGGACAGTGGAAGTTTCTCCGGTAAGACCTGTTACCGTGTAGGCACTCCTTGTCAATTAATCCGGCGCTCTTAGTGTCAAAGCATCGGATCTAGGCTAATTAGCATTCCTGGAGAAGTCCTATGTTTCAAGGACTATTCCTCACTGGCAAGTACGGCGCTTGCTGTCTTAATCCCCCTACCTGAAGCCCTGATACTGTTTCGTATTCACCCAGGCCTAAAGATATGTGAGGCAAAGAAAAAACCTGAAACCATACCGAAGGAAAAAGCCACCCCGAAACGGCCGAGGTTCATAGGGAACGCTTGCCCGTTAAAAACAGCTTTTTGAAAAAGTTTGTATTCACCGGGAGTCGAACCATCCATCCTCTGAACGGTATTGTTTCAATACCAAGCATGCTTACGACTGAACCAATACAGCTCTGATTTAATACTTAGTTTTTGAAGTTATACTTCTATGAGAATTTTCGGCTTCAAGCTCTGCCGCCTGCAGTGCTGCTGCAGAAGAGCCATCATGACGTCGAAAATATGTACAGGGGTCTGATCGGGGCATTCAATATCTCGCTTAAGTAAGCAGTTTTTTTGATAATCCCTAAACTACGCATGCGCATTACCGTTATTTTTGGTTATTTAATGTGGATTATCGAAAGAAATACTTACTTAAGCGAAATATCGAATGCCCCGATCAGACCCCAGGTATTGTGTTGACCGTCACGTCATTTTTACACGTACATAAGTCGACTCGACTCAGTCGATGCTGCTCAGCACAGACATAAGGCTTATGACTTTATCTTTACACATACATTTTCAATACATACAAGCATAGTAGATATGTATATGTATTTGTGTACATATATATACACATTTGAGACGCCATGGCAGCGTTTGGTTAAGAGGATTCCCGCAGTGAAAATTACGGTCAGTAACATACCAATCTATAGAGTGTTGGAAAAGCGAATAGGCAGAGAAGGAGGGGGCATTCCAGAGGTTCTCACCGGTACTCCCAAATGTGACTGGCAAACATGTGAGAAATAACGCTAGCGCCAATCACTACATAACCCGCAGCGCTTACTGGCCGCTTCAATTATTTATACTAAATATAATAATAAGACAAGCGCCAATCCCCACACAACCCGGAGTGTTTGCTGGCCACTTCAATTATTTTACAATAAATAAAGTAATAAGACAAGCGCCAATCCTCACACAACCTGGAGCACTTACTGGTTGCTTACTTATTTTACAATAAATAAAGTAATAAGACAAGCGCCAATCCCCACACACCCTGTCAGCGACCAGTAAGCGCTCCAAGTTTTGTGGGGATTGGCGCTTGTCTTATTACTTTATTTATTGTAAAATAATTGAAGTGGCCAGCAAACGCTCCGGGTTGTGTGGGGATTGGCGCTTGTCTTATTATTATATTTATTATAAATAATTGAAGCGGCCTGTAAGCGCTCCGGGTTATGTGGTGATTGGCGCTTGTGTTATTTCTCACATATTTCCCAGTTACATTTGGGAGCACCGGTGAGAACCTCTGGAATGCCCCCTCCTTCTCTGCCTATTCGCTTCTCCAACACTCTATAGATTGGTATGTTAGTGACAGTAACTTTTATGTTACTGACCGTAATTTTCACTGCGGGAATCCTCTTAACCCAACGCTGCGCCATGATGGCTCTTCTGCAGCAGCGCTGCAGGCGGCAGAGTTTGGAACCAATCCAGCGTTGGGTGAGGCAGATTTAATATCGAAACTTTTTCCCTAGATCGTATATATAGCTATACGATCTAGGGAGAATGTTCTACCGAGGAGACAGCAGCGAAGGGGCATTACCAACCTTAGAGCATATACATATGGAGGAAGCACGGTAATGGGATAACGTGTAAGCAACTGAAGAGAGAGAAAGCGGTAGGTTTGGGGTACCCCACTTTTTAACCTTTTTCTTCTTGTTCGTTCGCGATTGGCTATCCGTTGACTCTATGTATAGGTATAGTAGTATTTCACTTTGAGTAAGTGCCGTTTGCTCATAATATTTACATCAGTCGAGTCAAAAGTTTAATTATTGTAAGTAAGTATCACAGTGAATAGCTAATGTAAGCGTGAGTTTGCAAAAGTTTTGGTTAAAAAAAAAACATGAAAACGTGTTGCGTGCCAACGTGTAAACTCAAAAGTTACGACTAGCAGCTAAAAATATAACCTTTCACAGGTAAATAGTTATGTACACTTTCTTCAGAAGTTTTAGTATTATACTTTATAGAAAAATAGAGTTGCATATAAAATATATGTTATTATATGTATAATATTTTAGTGCTGGCAAAGATGAAAAGAGAAGAGAACAGTGGGCAAATAGTCTAGCTATTCGTTGTCAAATAAAAATGACGAACAACTCTTTTATCTGCAGTCATCAATTTGAACCAATATACTTTTATACTTGTGGGCTTCGCAAAAATGTTAGACTAGTATCATTAAAAATCAAGCTTATANTATTATTACTGTTATTCCATCGCAAACATCATCGAATGTTACCATTACTGACGTCACCGATGCTACGAATGATCAAACTTAATGTTTATTACGGTAGAAAATATAAGTATTTTTATAAATAGTCTGTATATTTTTATACTGCTACACTTTTCCATGTATTAGTAAAAATAAACAAAAACCATTTTTTAAATTTATGCTGCTTATTTTTATTTATACACTCTTCTTCTTACATACTCACATTTCTACCTTATATTTTTTATATCTGTGCCCGATTTTTTACTCTCAAGTGAAAAATTAAAAAATCATGTACTGCATAGGGGTGAAGAGCTCAACGTCTTATAGAAAATTAATATGAATAAATAATACAACCGAGTTCAATAACGTATTCTTTGATGTTTCACATCTGTCTGCCTCTCTAAGAAATAATACAGTATTAATTAATAACACAAGCGCCTATCACCCAATGACCCGGGGCGCTTACTGGTCGCTTTATTAAACGACATATATTATTTATTAAAAGCACAAGTTTATCACCCGATGACCGGGGGCGCTTACTTGCCTCTCTATTAAATTATAAAATGTTAAGCAATAATACAAGCTCCTATCACTCGATGACTCGGGGCGCTTACTGGCCACTCTATTAACCAATAACCCAGGGTGCTGCTTGTGTTCAATTAACATTTTATTATTTATTAGGGTTATTGGTTATTGGTGTATTATTCGTACAATTACTGCACTTTATGGTTAATTCGTAACTTATTTTTTATGTAAGTTTTTATTTACTATAAACTAATTTTTTTAATTAAATGCTTTTTTCGAAAACTTAAAAATTAGTATGTTTTAGCAGAGCAGCTTTCCTATGCATTAATAAATATTTATTCACTTATCAATTATTTGTTACTTTTACAATAAATTATTAATTGTTGATGAAATGTTTTCATAATTTTTCAAAAATTTAAAAAATAAAAAAATGTATTGTACTCCATAAATATAGTAATTAATTTTTATTGCGTTTTATTCTTTCATAATCTTGCCATTCGTGATTGAGGTGATTTTTTGACTTAAGGACTTTCATCACATTGTTGTAGCGGGGGAAAAGTTCAGAGAAGTAAGAAGAGTGCAAATATGTGCAGCAAAACTGGCAATAGTTTTTCTCATGTGGATGTACTTACACACGATTTTATGCATACTTGTTGAACCCTTTTTTTTATGTGTTATTAATAAAAAAAAAAAAAAAAAATTATAGATCTATTTGAAAATAAAACAGGTTTATCTAAAAGTAACCTTTCATACCAAAAAATTAGGTGATTTCTACAGATCTTATAAATGCAATGTTTGCGTGATTCTTTTATAACGCTACTGCATTTAAAATTGAGATTTTTTAAAAGGAAACATACATTAAAAAAAGATACAGTTAAACGAGCTTTAATTTTTTGTGGGTGTTTTTTATGCTATTTCGAATATACGTTGAATGTTTAAGTACTTCTGAAAAAAACCTATGTGTGATGAACGTCTTGAAGGGACATGTAATACTATATACTCTATTCAAGAAAGCAGTACTCGATGAAACTGCATAGTCTTGTACTGGACAGCCTATATATCGTTTATATCGTATTGTGCCGTAATATATTGTTTATAATCTCTTATTTCTTAAATATCAAAATATTGATTGAAACCACATCTAATTAACGTAGGTATACTCATTCCAACTATAATTGCACCACCTTTGTACACAATTTCGTTTTATAGAAGGTATATTTATATTCATAATTATATTGTCTGCCATATAATATCATATAAGTATAACTCTTCCTACTTGGGTATATAAGCACCCACTGCCCACTGTTTTTTTTTTTTTTTTTTTTTTTTTATATTCAATTGCATTTTAATCATATTAATTTATTTGTTTCAGATACAGAAAATCAATCAGACCTTGGATACCATCAACAGAGATCACTTAAGTGAGCCTCAAAAAGAGTTGATTAGATACAGGAAAAAGCTTCTGAGTCATTTAGATAAGCTACAAATATATGAAATACTTTTGGAGTCACCTAACAAATTTGACAAGAAATTCTATGAGGAATTCAGACAACTGTCACCAGTTGAAAATGCTGTCAAGTAAACTTACGCAATTTTAATGTATTTGAAGAAAGTTTTATTCATTACATATATTTATTTATCCCAGGTAAATAAATGGTTGTTTCAGGTTTGCTAAAAGTTCTAACTGTCGAGGAGTGGAAGTCATGTTCACCTATTACAGTTTGCAATTAATGCCCCACTGGCTGACAATAATTAGCTTCTTTCCTGAAACCTTGAATCCAGAAAAGTATCAAAAACTTCTGCCAGAATGTGATTTAGAAAGTCGTTTATTTTTATTGTACCAACAAGAATTGAGACCAAAAGATTGGGTCGAAAGAGCTATGTTTGATAATATCCCTAATTTGGATAGAAATGAAGATTTAGAATTTATTTATGAGGTTAAAAAATCGCTTTCAGTGTACCGGTAACTAATTTTATATCAAATGAAAGTTAATCTGAATACCTACACCACATCAATGAGAACAAGAATATCTTATCAACTTTTTTTTTTGGTAGAAGTAAAGAGCTTACAATGGATTTGTTACAAAAATGGTATAGTGACAGAGCTTATGAAATTGAACGCGAGAGCCGTTTAGTGGACAACGCTTTGGCTCTAATAAACATTGGAAAATCGCATAATATTAAAAATTTAGAAAATTTACTGTTTCTATTAGAATCTCTGGATGATCTTGTTTACAAAGTTGGTCTTGAAGAATTATCTTTGACAGAAATCGAAAAATTAGATGACTTGAACAAAATAAAATTGTTAATGTCGAAATCTAATGAAAAAAATTTTGTCAACAACATTAAAACTTTGTTGTTGCCTTATTCAAGAAGGAAAAAAAGATATAATGTCAGTGTAATCAAAAATTTTTAACAAGCCTTTAAATTATTACGTTTCTTTTAATAAAATTTTTATTCCATTCAGGATGATAAATTGGAAAGAAATTTATTGTATGATTATTTAGTACTGCTAAGTAAATCAGACTTAGCGCTTCCAGTGACATTCTTCAAGTCTTTGCAATCATCTTGTGATCCCGAAATTTTTGATGCAATAAAAAGTGTTACTGCTTTAGCAGTAGATTGTATTTATGCATGCACCCATACAGACATGTATGAGAAAGCTAAAGCTATTTATGATGCAATGGTGAGCTTAGCCAGAGGAAGGGAAGATAGTAGCATCAAGTTCAAGGAACTTGAAAAAGAGTTGAAATGTTTACAATTATTGAGTAAGTACGAGGTTCTGATACCGTTTCATCAAGTTAGAGATAGCAAGCAAAATTCTTCAGGTGCTAAAGAGCTTTTAACAGAAATGAGCCAAAATTTAACAAAAATGTAAGTTTTTTATTTATTGTATCCAACTTACATTTGCCTAAATTTCCAAGTTGTGTTCATACCTTCTAGATATCCACATGCCAATGAGAAAAACTGGTTACAAATGTTGAATGACATGCTAGATATTCAGGAACAAGTATTTAGTTGTCTAGACATAGAGATCTGTTTTGAAATATCTATGCTAGCAAGATTAAAATCACAATCTATAAATGCAATCAGAGGTTGCACCAATTTAATGGAAACAAAAGCAAGTGGACGATCCCGACTTAAAGTTTCTCATGAACGAGCCATTGATTTCGTTTTAGAAGCCAGTAACTACTACTTTAATAATTCCAAAAGCCTGATAGATCCAGGCATGGATTTGGCTAAGTAACACTCATCAAATGAAATTTAACTATAAACGTCAAATAGCTTCTTCAACTGATGGAATGTCTTGTTTTCAGAGAGTGCCTTCATTTAATAAATGAGAATAATGACAGGGTAAGAGAGGAGTACGATCTAATTGAGTCGTTACAATTATTAAACGAGTTTCACATAAACATTCTGCCGCTTCAAGTGAGGATGCTGCAGGAGCGACTGAAGCTCATCGAGGACTGCTTAAATAGTCATAAAGACGCGTACAAGAGCAAACAAAAGCTGCTGAATTTATCCAAGTACTTGAGAATCGAGCAAAAGAACAACCGCTCGCGAGAAGGAAAAGTACTGAACTTAATAGCGAAGAAGGCATATGGAGTCAGTGACTATAACTTTTGCGCATCTGTCTTGAAAGACATGATCAAGAATAATTACCAGATAGCCTGGGGCATTGCCAAGGATTTGGCCTGCTGTGATGAGTTTGATGACTTACAGTTTCGCAAGAGCTGCATTTGGTTTGCCATTCACTATGGCCCGAGTGACGTTATCGAGGGTTTGATAAAACGAGCCAATTTACTTGAGGTTCAAATTTTAAATTTTCACTTGGTGAAGATAATGTCAGTCGAAGGCGAACAACGAGAGGATCAAGAGAACGTCGATGGTGATAGTGCAGATTTACTAAGTATGGTGAGGGAGTTTTTTAAAAATATTTTCTTGTCGCATTTGGTTAGTTTGTTTATTAGGTTTTTTTTCTTTAATATATTTACTTGCTTATTGCAGCCTTTGGTCGAAAATAAAGAATTCGTTCCGAAAATCGTGCAAACATCTACTGAGCTGGTTAAGAGCTCGGCTCAAATCGCAACGAAGTCGACGTTGAATTTGATCAGAAATGCAAGGAACAAACATTTTTGGGCGTCAAAGTTGAGCTTCAGCTTCTTAGATAATAGTAATCAATTCAAAGTGACTGATGAGGACGAAATCCTACCTCTAAAGAAGCCAGAAGAATCGCTTAAGTTTGCCTGTTTTTATAAAACTCTGCATGAAAACTGCGGAATAAGTCATATTGACACAAAGTACTCGAAATTTTCAATGGAAGATTACGATGTTAAGTTGAAATTGGTGCAAACTTTGTTGAGAATATATTTGCTGAACGAAACTGCCTCTTACGGTGCTGAAGTCAGTGATATCAATCATTGTGAGTCTTGTACAATTTTTTTTTACATATTTTAGTTATTAAAAACATGAATTGTTGCATCTCGTATCTAATTTTTTTTTTTTTCTTTTTCTAGTGTTACTTGAGTGCGCTGAGCGAACCGTCACGGAAGATTGCATTGCGGGCATGAGTTATTTATTGAATCTATCCGATAAGCATTCAACGAGCATCGAAGACACCTTTGAAATTTTACCTCGAACCAAACTATATTGTCAACTCAATGCTTATTTCTATTCATTGAAACTGTATTCCCAACTTTATCCAGATAGTAATAAAGTATTTTTATACAGTCCTAAGAAACTTATTACACACATGTCAAATGCTGAAATTTCGAATGAAGATGATTATCAAATTAAATTGAAGAGGAAAATAAATTTTTTTTTGCAACAACAGAACGATGAAAAAAAAGAAGGAAAAGAAAGTAACATGGAGAAAAAGAATACCATAACTAAAGTTGAGATAAAAAATTACAAGGTTGATAATATGCAGTCAGATATGCATAGTGTGGATGATAAGTTTAACGTAAACAAGAAGCATGTGTCGAGTAATGTTTCTTTATCAGAAGAATTGGGTGACTGGGGTGATTGGGGTGATGAGGAAAACGCTGAGTTTGGTTCTAATTCTCATAAGACAAATGCTTGTGGTGAACCTATGCTGCAAGAGAAATATAATAGTGATAATAAATTAGAAGTAAAACGAAAGTGTACGCTCGATTATTCTCCAGTAACAGAAGAACTAGATGCATGGAATGATTGGAATGATAAAGAAAATTCTGAAATTGAAGTTGACGATGAAAATGAAATTAATGCAGTATTTTTAGAAAAATGTGAAAGCCTTGATGATAAATTCAAATTAAAAAGTTATTCTGACTGTAACAAATCATTAGAAAAATTAGGTGAATGGAACGATTGGAGTGAAACAGTTAAATTTAATTTTAAGAGTGATGAAAATAAAAATAAAATCTTAAACAAAAAATATTATAGCAATAATAAATTGGAAGTTGATATACAATCATCATCCAATTGCACTGCATTCTCAGAAGAAACAGATGCTTGGGGTAATTGGAACAATGACTGGGCTGATGAGCCAGGTTCTATAAGTGATAATGCAAAAAAAATTCCAAGCACTGTCACTCCTCAGTCAGTTAGTTCTTCTCGTGAATTAAAAAATGATTTATTGGACGAGAAAAATTACGAGAACATTATAACTGAATTTTCAAAAATAAAAACCTTTGATGATTATAAAAAAGTAAAACTAATGTTACTAGATCAGCCGAACTGGTCAATGCTTAAATTCAATGATAACAATCCAGCGCTGGAAATGATTGTCAAAATAACAAGTATAAATGCGACCAACAATAATAGCTACAATGATGAAGTTTTTGAAGAAATCGCAGCTTTCTTCGACAGATGCACGGTTCCTCAAATCGTAATTAAAATTAGTTTGTGTTGTTAAATTTTTAAATGCAAAAGTTTTTAATACTAAGGCTGCGTTTAGATGGAGTTTGGGAGTCTGCCCAGAGATGAGTATCATCTCTGGTCTGCCAGACTGACATTAAAGCTTATAAGAGTGAGAGAGAGGTTAGATGTGGTCACGTGATGAATCTCTCTCTCACTCTTATGGGCTTCAATGCCATTCTGGCAGACTCCCAGACTCCATTTAAACGCAGCCTAATGCTCTGTCAACAGGTGTTAACGGAATTCCTTCAAGAGAAGAAATATTTTTTTACAGTGGAACAGTTTATATATTTGCAATTGTGCTCTACAAATTTATCACTTCATCAAAAAGCTGTTGATAATATAAAAAAAAATTATAAGGTTATGTAATTCGTTTCTTAATTTTAAGTACTTTTAAACCTAACTACTTTCATTATTGTAATTGACTTGCATATTTCAGGCATTGAAATTGAATTCAGCCATACTAGAAAAAATTTTTTTCAACAACCTCACCTCATCGTTCGACGTAAGTCATGACCTATACTACCGAATACTGGAAGAAGTATTTTTAAACAGAACCTTACCCGAAATCGAGGAGAACGTCAAATTGCTGATAAACAATTTAGTCGAACAGAGCAACATTCCGCATGCTATAGCTCTATTTAATCAGCTCGAGGGTACACCATCATCGCTAAGCACCTATGGAAATTGTATTGAAATGCTGTTCAGAAAATTAAACTATGACGATTAATTGTCTATAATCACGAGATGTGTTGATTGAACAATACGAGTGTACATTATTGCAATTGAGAAAAAAAATATATCATGTGCATAGTCTATAATTTTTGTATTTAATTAATATAACTAATTAATACTACCCAATTCCATGCTTGTACTGATATCTTTCATATCCAAGTATCCAAGGATGAGAACAACGAATATTACTAAATTTATAAATTTCATGAATCAATGATACCTGTCAGTATCGTTAGAGGTATGGTGTTTCATTCGTTATTAACAAATGAGCCGTGAAAATCTGTTTTTTGACGTTATAATTCCATAGGCGTGTTATACGCTAGAGTAAATTAACAATTTCAGAATTGTGACATTGAGAAAATGTGTGACGGAAGTAGATTTTGCATGTTACATACTCCCCTTTCGCTCCATCACTCTCGCCATACCATACCGTCCCGCGCCTTTTCCCCTCCACACCACACCAAACTCATACGACGCCACGCCACTACAGCACACATTTTGAATTTTATTGATTTTATTTCCCATTCTTAAAAAAAAAAAGAAAAAGAAAAGAAATATTCCAAGAGATTTGAATCCACGATCTCTTGCACTTTAGCCGAAGTCCTGACAAAGTACATTAAATAAATTATTCATTTAATAATCTAATTTTTTTTGTTTAATGATTTTTTTTAACTTAGAAATTAGTATATTTTGGCAGAGCAGCTTTCCTATGTATCAATAAACATTTATATATCATTTATTTGTTACTTTTACAATAAATAATTATCAATACAATTTTTTCATCTTTTATTTTTTGACTTAACGACTTCATCACATTGTTATAGCGGGGGAAAAGTTCAGAGAAGTAAGAAGAGTGCAAATATGTGCAGCAAAACTGGCAATAGTTTTTCTCATGTGGATTTACTTACACACGATTTTATACATACTTGTTGAACCCTTTTTTTTATGTGTTATTAATAAAAAAAAAAAAAAAATTATAGATCTATTTGAAAATAAAACAGGTTTATCTAAAAGTAACCTTTCATACCAAAAAATTAAGTGATTTCTACAGATCATATAAATGCAATGTTTGCGTGATTCTTTTATAACGTTACTGCATTTAAAATTGAGATTTTTTTAAAAGGAAACATACATTAAAAAAAGATACAGTTAAACGAGCTTTAATTTTTTGTGGGTGTTTTTTATGCTATTTCGAATATACGTTGAATGTTTAAGTACTTCTGAAAAAAACCTATGTGTGATGAACGTCTTGAAGGGACATGTATAGAGATCGAGAGGTCGTCTATGGGAGAGAGAAAAAGGTGTTTCGTCCCGAGAGCACGCCAGGACTCATCGGTAAGGCTGATGACGTGCTCCCTGCCTTAGACACAGAAGAGGTGTGGGCTTAGACCTTAGACTGACTCGATCGCGCTTACATATATGTACTATAGTAATCGTGCGGGAATTTCGCCGCTTGACGGGAGTTAACTATTGGGGGCTTGGCCACCTGGCGAGTAGAGCCTGAAGCGCGAGAGATGTGAGACGCCACACATGTACTAATATACTCTATTCAAGAAAGCGGTACTCGATGAAACTGCATGACGTCTGAGAGGAAGACTATTCCAGCACTATGTACTCCAATCAAAATAAGCCCAACTACTTAACTGCTTTAATGAATAGAATTAACTTTTTCTTTACTATCTATGTGTACTCATTCGTATAGCAAAAGTAGTTATGGATGAGCTCCACTGGTAGGATAAACTACCGTAAGTACGTTAGTGTGCAACAAAAAAAATTCCCGTCCTGGTCAGGAATGCATAACTTCCCAGCCTGAAATCAGAAGGAGAATGTGAACTTCCCGTCAGGGTATGATGAAATAGTATATTACGTACGCGTTTGCAAAGGCTTTGATTTACGAACCGAGAGGTTTTACGAGCCGAAGGCGAGGACCGTAACGAGGTTCGTAAAGAAGCCTTTTCGAACGAGTTTCGTATGCTATTTTTCCGCCTGAGAACCCAAAATCAAGCGGCGAAGGTGCTATTTTGAGGTTATAAGGCGGAAAATATATTTTTACTGATTTCCACACCACCTATGAGGCACTGTTGTGGCACGTTGAGTTTTTTTTCTTCTTAAGTTTTTAGTATTCAACAAGGAATTGATTATAAAAAGTAAAGGATCAAATTTCTACTTAGTAACATAATTATAGAATAAACTTATTATTCAAAATTCTTGAAGTAAACTCGATAAAAATTTGATTTTTTGAACATGAATAATGATGTTTTGTAACTAAATTAAAACTAAATGAAGTATATTTTGATCAATACCTTAGAAGCTTAAAAATTGTTTAATCTCTAAAAGCAAACCATATTAAAAACTCATTTTAACAGAAAATTTTTGATTATTGTATAAGTTTGATAAAAATAAATTAAAATGATAAGTATTGCAGTAAATAAAATAATCATTTTAACAAATTATAAATCTTGAATGACAAGTATCTTAAAAATAAATTAGATTACGATAAGAACTTTAAAAAAAATCATTTTGGCATTGTTACGTGGGAAAATGGTGGCTTCAGGTGCACGCAAGATAGTGAGAATGTTTTATATTCGACAATCCTTTGTCATACTTATATCGGTAAGGGAAGAGTGTATCAGAGACCGACTCGTCTTAACTCTCTCAACCGAATCCTCTTGTCTTCCCTGCTCTTCTATCCTGTTGAGCCCAAATTAGGAAGGAAGCACGGATGAATTTCAAAATTCAAGTATCGGATAGTAATAATAAACAATAAAAGTTCTTTCTATTCACTTTTTTTTCTATTTTCTAGAATGACATTATCAACGGAAAAAAATAATGACTGATTATAAAAAATAATATTTCCTAATGAATTGTATTACTTGTCTCAAATTTGGATTTAAATAGTTCTCTCATTATTAGTTATTATTTTTTATTCGTTGAAATAATTCCAGATTGGGAAAACTTGTATTTTTTTACAAAATCGGAACTTGAAAATTCAACAGTTACGAAATCCCATAAAATTAATTTTTTTAGTAGAGATAATCGATTTGCAATGGCCTAAGACTCTAGTGGTTCATAAAAAAATTTGAACTTTTTTTCATCGAGACTTCTACTTTTATGTGCTTATGAGACTTGCATATCGACGGTTGGGTAAAAGACACAGCCAACTCAGATATTAATTGGTAAAAAAGGAGCGAACTTGAAATTTGGGATGAAAAAGCAGTCAACTCAAATTTGGCTTGAAAAAGGAGCCAACTCAGGTTCGGGTTGAAGATGAAGTCAACTTGAGAGTAATTTATTTTCATTAAGTTTTGTCGTGGCAGCACTGACAGTCACAATAAAGGTACACCTATATAATCGAACAAAGATTTTTCAATAATCCAGTGTTTCATAAAAATAATTTATGTTATTGTAGTAGAGCGTACTATATTTATTTAATTCTGTTGTTTACTATTCCGCTGTGATCATAGGAGGGAGAAAAAATGTTAAATAAATATGACTATAATGTTGTGTGGGAACGTACATGTACATAAATATACTTTAAAAAACATGGAATTGTTATGTATGATACGTTATCACTTTTGTATATGAAAATCACAGTTTTTATAAAAACATTATGAAATAGCACGCCACCTTGACATAGAATTCATGAATTTTATAATTAGGAAGAAATTAAAAAATATAATAACTGTATACTAAAGTTAAAAAAAAAAAAAAACATTTGTAGTTGAAATAAGTTGTTTTTTCAAGACGATGTTTCAAAACAAAAAAAATTAGCTTAAAATGTTTTAAACAACATTCAAAATGAATTACGTCCACAGTCTGTTCATAAAATTACGTCTGATCGCAGCAGACTTGTAAAGTACATAATTTAATAAGTACAGTACACTCTACTACAATATCATTCATTATTTTTCTGAAACATTGGATGATTTATTCAAAGATCTTTGCTTTGTTCATCTAGGTGTACCTATATTGTGAATGTCAGTGCTACCACGACAAAACTTGATGAAAAAAAATTACTCACAAGTTGACTGCTTCTTCAACCCGAACCTGAGTTGGCTCCTTTTTCAAGCCAAATCTGAGTTGACTGCTTTTTCAACCCAAATTTCGAGTTGGCTCCTTTCTCACCAATTATCTGAGTTGGCTCTGTCTTTTACCCAACCGTCGATATATTCGTCACTGCAAAAACTCATAAGTTTTACTGTACCACATAAACGGAACTTATGGAAGTTATTATTTTATGTACTTATATAATCATATTTTTCTGTTATTTTATTTAACTGTAAATGTCTTAATACACATATTTTTTATTATAAAAATTATAATTTTTAACACTTTTAAACTTATATTTTGTTTAGGCTTACACAACTTAGTTTATTGAGTAGCTTAAGTTTTTTTCATGTTACGCAGTAACACCAGTGAGTTATTTTTTCGCAAGAGTAACTTGATGCGTGTTCAAAATTTTTATAAATAAGAAGAAAAAATTTCTTAGTGCAAAAAATTATTCACTGATGGTCTCAGAAATTGGCTAATTTATTAGCTTACAAATCAGTTGACTTTTTTTACCAACGTTAATTATAGGATCAGCTTATGATAATGTCAAGTCGTTAGTTACATTTTTTGCAAAAAAATGTATAAAACAAAGTTTTATTAATAATAATAAATAGACTGAAGAAGGTTTTCATAAATTTTGGCAATGATTTAGCATACTTTACCGTATCTCAATATTATTTTCGTATTGAGTATACGAAATTATTAAACACTTTTAATAATACCACCGCTAATAAACTGCACTGAGAAAGATTTGGTGCTGCTGTTGTCCCTCCCCCTACAGCAGCTATACCAAATCACTATTAGTCTGCTGTCTCTGACTACTGGGATAGCAGGTATCCCAGTCGGAACAGCGTACGTACGAGCCCAAGTATAGTAGCGTTACCTATAGTGTGGTTCGACGTATGTATCATAGGTTAGGTGCATCGCATATACAGGTCTTGTGCAGCTCTCGTCTCAACTGGTATTGCTGATGCACTAAACTTCCGAACTAGCACTGTACTACCGGTGGTACTCTGACGGCGCCAAATCTTTCTCAGTGTGGACATAAAGTACAGACCATTACTTTTTATTAAGTCTCTTAATCGAGATTTCTCAAAGACTACCTGACAATATACACTTTTATCAAAAGTTACAATTTCTTAACTGCCACTTCTTGAAACTTTCATTAATGAGAAAAATCTCGGAAATCTTGAAAATCAATGGAATAAACTTATAACGATTGACTGCGTGTCTCTGCATGAAAAAGATATTTTACAATTTAACTATGATTTCTGGCCCATAGTTTATTCGTTTAAGAACGCTGGATGCAAAATTTACACAGGTTACAAACCTTACTTACTGCGCAGCTCTCTCCTAGTTACTTTCTCATGTCAGTCATCAGCTACTCATGTGTATGTAGCTATATATAGTGGTCGCGGTGGCGCAACGGTAGAGTTGCAGTTCCGTCGATCTCTAAGATTAAGCTGCATTTTGCGCGGTTGGTACTTGGATGTGTGGCGGCCTCACCATCATCAATCCAGATGGACAACAGGCAACCTTGCCTAGTAAGAAAAAACGATCTGGCAACGGGGCACAAACGGAAACAAGTCCTCAGGCCGCGAGAAGCCTTCTCTACAGCTGCGGAGCTGCCAGAGCCCTCCCGATGGTTTACCTAGTCAGAGCAAGCTCGCCTACCGCGTTGGCTCAATAGCTCCATCTGTTAACGATACAGCGTTTCGTTTCAGTGTTCAAGTGTGTTAAACATCATTATCTCACAAAGACTCTTGAAATAGTCCACCTGATCAAAGGTGTGCACATATATTGTAAAAAGGTTGTAAATAAATAAATCATACTAAATCGTTCAAAAATAAATAATTGTTTAGTGCTACCCAAAACAACCACATTGGTGACCCCTACTGAAGCAAGAATACCCAATCAGAAATACGAAGCGCGGAGCAGACCTCGGAGGAACAAATCGGTACCCGGCTGAAATAAAACGGGCCAAACACAGCACCATGTTGGACGAGCAAATGGAGGTAAACCCACAGAATGCCGACAATTTTCAACGCCAGCAAATTCTTGAAAGGCAGCTGCAAGAAATTAATACCCGGATGAGGACCATCAAAAATAACGGTAATGGTCAACCTCAAATAGCCGTGGTTAGCAAGCATGTGTCGGCACCACCATACTGTAAAGAAAATCCGCGTTTTTGGTTCGCCCAGCTCGAAGCTCTCTTTGACTTAAATCGTATTACAAGCGATTCGAATAAATATAAATACGTCATATTAAGCTTGGATCCGAGTTCGTCTAATTTCGTGAGCGATATAGTTGCACAACCACCCGAAACCGACAAGTACCAGAAAATAAAACAAAGAATTCTGGACACATTCACGGAAAGTGACGAATCAAAGCTTCGAAAACTCTTGAGCAGAGAGCATATAATTGACGAAAAACCAACGCATCTTTTGCAAAGGCTAAAACAATTATCAGCGGGGCAGTGCAATGAAGCGGTGCTACGTGCAATTTTTCTGGACTACTTGCCAAAAAGCGTCAGATCGCACCTCGTAGTTAATGAAAACCAAGAAATAACCCAGCTCGCACAACAAGCCGACAAAATCGTTGAAATTTTAAAGCCAACAAAAAGCGAAATTTGCGCGGTAGAGACAAGGCATGCGAGCCATTCGGAAACAAACACGCACGCAGAAATTGCTGAGCTCAAGCAATTAATAAACACACTTGCTCAAGAAGTCAAACGGCTCTCCGGTCAAGGACAACGCAACTCGCGGGATAGGACCAGATCACGCAGCAGGCATCGCAAACAAAACAAAGACGACCCAAACCTTTGCTACTACCACAACAAGTTTGGTGACGAGTCCTACAAGTGTAAACAACCATGTAGCAGATATGTAGCAAAAGGTCAGGGAAACTAAACAAGCTGTGCTCAACAGAGGCAACGAGCGACAGCGACAAAGACACACGCCTCATAATATTCGACAAAATTAGTCGACAGAAAATTTTAATTGACACAAGCTCAGCAATCACGGTTATGCCAAAGGGGCTAACAAAAGAAAAGCTCACTGCTCAGCCAACGCAACTTTATGCAGCAAATTCCACAATTATTAAAACATACGGACAACGATTGGTCACACTGGATCTCGGAATTAGACGCGACATTAAGTGGCCCGTAACCATTGCTGATGTACAACAAATAATAGTGGGAGCGGATTTGCTGGCACACTATGGTTTTCTCGTTGACCTAAAGCACAAACGTCTCATTGACCCCCTCACTGGACTAAGGTCCCTTGGGCAGCTCCAAACGCCGAGCGTGCACGGCATATCGACGATCAATCTTGACAGCATTTTGTCTGGCCGGTTCGCAGCGTTGATCAACGAGTACGCCGATTTGACCAGGCCTCCAGCTAAGCACCGCTCAGTGTCGGAGACGGTGGTCGCCCACCATATAGTGACGGAGGGTCCACCAGTTGCGGAACGACCTCGAAAATTAGCCGGGGAGAAACTACAAGCAGCAAAAAAAGCCATCAACCTACTTTTGGAACAAGGCGTAATAAGGCCATCTAACAGCCCATGGGCAAGTCCGCTACACATGGAGCGAAAAAAGGATGGAGACTGGCGACCATGTGGTGACTACAGAAAATTAAATTCCAAAACGGTCCCAGATAGGTACTCGCCGCCGCTTATACAAGATCTTTTTCCTAGGCTCCACAACAAGAAAATGTTCAGCACACTGGACCTTGTAAAAGCGTACTACCAAATACCCATGGCTCCAGAAGATGTGCAAAAGACTGCAATCACAACCCCATTCGGCTTGTATGAGTTCGTGGTGATGCCGTTTGGTCTAAAGGGCGCAACGCAGACATTTCAGCGTTTCATAGATGCGGTATTCAGAGACTTGGAGTTTGTGTACTGCTACGTTGACATCATTGTTTACTCGCAGAGCGAAGAGCAGCACGTGCTTCATTTGCGTGCCGTCCTGGAGCGACTGCGACAGTTTGGCCTCACTATAAACTTCAGCAAGTGCAGGATCGCCGCTGCTGACGTCACGTATCTGGGCTACAGAATCAACGCAGAGGGCTACCAGCCTACTCAGGAAAGAGTTGAAGTAATGTTGAAGTACCCTAAGCCGGACACCATCATGCAGCTGAGGAGATTCCTGGGTATGATTAACTATTACAGACCGTGCATAGAAAAAGCAGCTCACCTCCAGGTGCCACTGAATGAATATATGAAGGGAGCACGTAAAAATGACCGCAGAAAAGTGCAATGGACGAGCTCCTCGGAGGAAGTTTTCACGACGCTCAGGGAAACTTTGGCCTCGACGACTCTGGTCGCTTACCCTTCGCCCACTGCACCGTTGGCGCTTGTCACGGACGAATCGGATACCGCGATAGGAGCTGCCTTGGAGCAGCGCATTCAAAACACATGGAGACCCATCGGATTCTTTTCAAGGAAACTTACTGAAACGGAAAGGAAAGGAAAATTATATATATTATATGCTATGTTATCATAGTCGCAATGTATGTTTTTATTTTTTCCTATCTTGTAGTACACATGACTATACCAAACAAAATTTATTACTGTACACTAACATAATACACACTCAAATCACTGATTCATTTGGTCAATTTACTCTTAATAATCTTTTTTTTTTAATTTATTAAAAAATTTCCCTATAAGGCTCCGTGTATTCTGGCGATCTTAGCGAGGGCCGATTTCTCTCACTCGTCGGCGCCACCTGACATAGGCGCATAGTGAATAACCGTTTTCACCAAACCAACTGTAAAATATAAAAATATAGGATGATGGTAGAAGCTAAGGAGGAGTGCAAATGAAACAATTTTAGTTGGTTAAAGATCTCATAAAAACTACAGAACAACAATGCATGTTCTTTGAGGAGGAACTGAGAAGGATGCGGAGAAGAAGCGTGGAGGAGTAAGGAAGAGTGAGGAGGAGGTGAACTTACTCAAATATAATTTTATCAAAAATGATGTAAAAACAAGCAAATAACTACGTAAATTGAGGGGGAGCTGAGAGGGAGCGGAGGGCTGAGACTCACTTTCGTCAATACAACTATATAATATAGGGATATATATATATATAGAACACACATATTCACACAGATACATCAA
>NW_019380634.1:117963-176081 GCF_000648655.2 Copidosoma floridanum
AGCTTACAATCTTAAACATAAGCGTGCTTAGTAGTCAGTCCCCCTGTTTTTCTAAATAAAAACGGTAAAGAGTCGTCTTAAAGACGTTCAGCGAATCAACCTGCCTAATACTTAGTGGAATAGTATCCCACAACCGCATAAGTCTCTGCGAAAAGGCTGATGCGTATGACGATAGCGATGCAGTGGGAATCATAAATGTCGGCCGATCACGACGCGCTGAACAACGGAGCCCATCCGCAAATCGGGGGAGTAAGTCGAACAAGTACGAAGGCTCACCCGAGGCCAAGAGTTTATAGGCAAACACAGCAAGAAAGTACTCCCTTCTAAAGCTTGGCCGTAACCAACCCAGCCTTTTATAGTACTGAGAGAGTGATGCATCCCTCCTCAACCGAAAGATGTACCTAACAACAGTATTAGACAGAAGATCGAGCTTGGTGGCCAGGTACCCTGAAAGATCCATGTAGACTAAGCAGGCATAATCGAAGTGGGGAACAACAAGACTCACAGCAAGAGCAGCTCTAAGTCGGGATGACAGAGTGCCACCCCGATACCGGTGACTATACAACACATCATGTACCCTTGAGCATATTGCTGCAACGTGGGCATTCCATGAAAGGTCACTCGACAACGTCACCCCTAAGTCCTTAACCGAACTAACAAGTGGAATCACCTTCCCATCAGCCAGCAAAGGAGGTATGGCGTCAACGTCAATTCGCATTAAATTCTGACTAGTAGTCAGAAGCATAGCACGCAACTTTCCAAAATGGAGCTGAAGACCAAACTCAGATGCCCAGGCTACAACCCTCCCGATATCCTCATTGAACCTACCCACAGCTCCAGCAACCTCTGAAGGCCTGCATTGCATATACGCCTGCAAATCATCAGAGAGAGAGAGAGAGAGAGAGAGAGAGAGAGAGAGAGAGAGAGAAAGATAGAGAAAGAGACAGCGGATTAACAAGGAGGTGTAGAATAAAAGGTGATCAAAGGTGAAGTTTTTCTCGAGTGATCAGCAAGACGTGCACGACGGCTTTAGTGAAAGGGAGCCGCTTGGGGCCGTATTACATTTACTAGAATGGACGATTATTTCCTCTCGCGGACCCTAGCTGGATTCTCTCGAGCTATCTTTTGTTTTTTAATGTTCCTTTTATTCTCGTTGTCATGACATTCTTCTCAACATATACCTATTTTTTTCAAGTTATACTTCTATAGGTGCGTTATGTGTGAGGGTAAATAAACGATTTCAGATTTTTAACTTGAGAAAAACTGTGACGGTAGTGGATTTTGCTTGATTCTCCCCAACAGGTATACCAAAGAGATTTGAACCTCCAACCTCTTCTATACAGGCCACGGCCCTTACCTATTCTGCTATGAGCAAGCCGTAAATTGGGAAACCAATTACTTCACTTTATCTTACAGTTCGTAACTTATTTTCAATGTAAATTTTCATTTATTGTGTATTCATTTATTTGATTTCATTGCACACTAGATAAATGAGCTATTTAATACAATAAATTTTTTAGTACGTGTTTTTTTTCAAAAAATTTGGAACATTCATTTATTTATCATTAATTTGTTACTTTTAAAATAAATAAATAAACTATTGTTAATACAATTTTTTCACAGTTTTTCAGAATTTTCATCATTAAAAAAAAAAAAATTTTCGTACTGTATGAATACAATAATTGATTACTACTGCGTTTTCTTCTGTCACAATTTTTCTTTAGAGATTGAGAACAAAATTCAAAGAGGTGGGAGGAGCGCAAATATATGCAGCAATATGGAAATTATTTTTCTCATATGGATGAACTTACGTACTTACACACTTTTACGCATACTTGCCTCCTTTTTTTGTGTTATTAAAAAAACAAAATAAAAAAATAATTATCGATCTATTTGAAAATGAAACAGGTTTATCTAAAAGTAATTTTTCATATAAACAAAAATTGAGGGGTTTATACAGATCTTATAAATGCAATATAAAGTGGTTTTTCCATAAGGTTACATGGCAAATTGCAAATTTAAAAAATTAAACATGTGTAAGAGGGTAACAGTTAAACGATCTGCAATTTTTTTGGGGTATTTCTTATGGTATTTTTAGTATACTTTTGATGCTTGAATAATATCTGTCAAAAAATCATATATGACATGTGATGAACATCCTGAAGGGACATTTACTGGTATGTACTGCTAGCTACTAAAGAAAGCTATATTACAGGATGGTTTGTCCTAATTTTTGAGATACTATTATATTTTGGACATTAACTATGGACTAGGAATAAGTGTGTGAGTGTACGTGATGAATGTGAGCGTGATGTTACAGTTACAGATGTTATCAGCATAGGCAGTAGGAAATTGTTTGGAAACCGTCGGAAGATTCGATCAAAGTGCACAGTTTTGTACTCGCCAACCTCCATATTAGACCGGTAGCACGGGGCAGATCGGTGTGAACAATTAGTTCACGTCTGGGAATCGTATACACCTTTGCTAAAGTATATAAAATATAAGTTAGAATTATTGTTACGGTTGATTCCGGAGCAGAACAATAATTAATTAAACTTTCAATTTGTAATGCAAATGAATCATTATTTTCAATGAGTTCACGTCTGGGATTCGATATTACTAAACTTTAGGAGCAAAAAACACATCGGAAAGCAGTCCCAGACGTGTAGAAGGCGCACCAGCTACGGAACTGGGCACCAGTCGATGTATCAGACATCGGTTATTAAAAACAATCGGTTCACGTCTGGGAACGACTGCATACGTTACATTTCATCTTTTCAGTTGTGCACACAGCCTCCCAGACGTGTAGGTTCGATTTTTGTATTTTTTCAAAATTTTCGATCGTGCAACGATACCGATCATCTTAGTACGATTAGCAAACGTCTGGGGAGTCCAGTTGTAGAAAATATATGTTTATAGTGTAAGAAAAAATTAGTTTCCAGACTTGTTCAACGAACCCAGATTCCCGTCAACACATTTTTATTGTGTCAAAAAAAATCGATGATTGAACAATCGGTAAACGTCTGGGAAATTTTTGTCACGTAATGTAGGCTTATTCGAATGTGCTTGATTTTTCCCAGACGTGTCACCGGACGCGAAAAGGTTTAAGAATTAAAAGGTTTAAGAATTTGCTGACTGTCACAGTTTCGTGTAAGTACGTTGGTTTGCAGTGCTGCTCTTTACAATACTATATACATTACTTTTTAGTAGAGAAAATTATATGTACACGTAGAACAATGCTTNTACGTCTTTTTTGAAAACTTGCTGGATTTTCTCTGGGATGCGACAGGTGCTGTAAGCATATTTATCGATACGCGGATCGTCGTACGATTCAATCAAGTAATTAAGAAACAAGTCCAGTAAAAATTCCAAAAAACAATAATTGCGTTGCTCAACAACATAATTTTGTACGAAGCAGCACAAATTTTTCAAAGCAATTGAAAAATGGTTTCTTTTTGCATGCTAATCTGCTTCAATACTCTTACTTCGCCTTCTTTCAAAAATAAATTTAAAAAAATAAGTACCATTATCAGATTCGATGAGAAAGTCGTCAACAAGCGCTGGCATTTCTGGGCCATCAAACCAATGCAATTGGTATTTTCCCGCAGGAGATAACTTCCAGCCGTACTCTAGGGGATCGAGCGACGATGGCTTTGACAGGTGCGCGTTATTTCACCAGACCGAAATATATGTTGACCGTCGAATATGCTGATGAAGTTCCCTGGCGCAAGGAGGGATCAGGCACGCATCAAAATTTAAGGTGTTCTTTTTAAAAGAATCACTGTCTTCGGACGAGGAGTAACTCCTCAAAAATAAATGGCACCTCGCTTTATTCACTGACTCTGAAAGTTTATATACGTTTGTTGAGGATAGTCCACGTAAAATATAAGTAAAAGAAACTGCTTACAAAATAGTTACCAATATTTTTTAATCCGTTTGTCTGAGTAGTATATATTTTACAAACGAATTTTCCAATGGTAGTTTGGTTCTGCTCGTTTTCAATATCGCTAAGTGCTCGCTGGAATTCCGGGCTGCTTTTCAAGATAGTAAATGGCTTACTTTTTGCTTTTTTATAAAATAACGGGTTGTAATCACAGCTGGTGAGGGCATGCAATGCTGGTAGAGCCGAGCATATTTGCGCCCCTAGTTCCTCGTAAATGCGAGACACGTTAGTGAACCGTTCGTTCTTCCCGGTACCAAACTGCAGCCAAACGTTCATAGATTCCTGAAAATGTGGCATATTACCTAAACATATTATAAGTACGTCTGTGTCATTGCAACGGACGACAACGTTTGAAGCACTGCTGATTTGGGCCAAAAAAAAGGCAATTTTTGTGTCGGCTTCTTTATGACCTTCGCACTTATACTGGAGCATGTGTTGAATGCTGACAATGTTATTATTGGCAGTATGTTTGTAGCACTTATCAACAGAAATATAAGCCGTCTTGCTCTTCAGAATATTCGCAGCATCTGGCTGACCCCAATAATCTATTATGNTATGTGTATGTGCGTGTAAGCTCGGAGGCGCTCAAAAATAAAAGACGCGCCGCTTGAAAAATTATGTAATAACAGAAAGGAAAAGTGAAGTCAGTTGTCTTTGACGAGTGATAGAGATAGGCAAGACTCTCCTCCTCTTTCAAAATATCGTGCAACGTTTAAGATAATAAAATTTATTTCTTTTACTTATTCCTTGTGTGTTTTCTTGTTGCCTTTTCATGTGATTTCAACAGAAACTACACCCAATTAATGTAGGTATACACATTCCAACGAAAATTACACCACCTTTTTACACAGTATCGTTTCATGGAAGGTATATTTATATTTATAGTTATATTAACTGCCATATAATTTTACAAAAGTATAACTTCTTACTTGGGTACCCGAGCACCCACTGTCCACTAGTTTGTTACTGTCAATCGATAGGAAAAAGAAGTCCGTCTGTCGTTTGTTGTAAGATGAACATAGAAAACGCAGGAAAACAGTATTTCCTTGTGTTTGAAAACAAATTGTAGAAAGGAAAGTGCGATCAAGTATTACATGTTAACGGAACGAGCGAGTGCTATCCATCCTTTATAGACCGGGCGAGAATAACAGATTTCTTATCATGACTGTGTACAGTCTGCCAAAGCAAATTATGGAGAAGAAAGCGCGATCAAGTATAAAAGTAAACAGAACGAACGAGCACTGTCCTTTCTTCAGTTTTGCACACATTGCACGGTGTATGTATGAGTACACGCTTTTCAAACAAGTGTTGAATATAATTATAATCATAAAAAAGTGGGGAAAACGGAAATAAAAAAGTTGAAAGACTGTTAAACACTCTGTATCGATTTTCATGGCATTTGTTCCATATTTAAATTCAAATAACGAGATGCGCGATCCAACGTACAATCATAATTAAAAAATTAAATCAAAACATCGATGTTTTAAATGCTGTAAGATACTCCGTGAGAAAGTAATCGTAGAAAGTGAAAAGCCGATACAATTCAAATTTATTGCGCATGCCACCAAGCACGACAATAAATTGTAATTTTAACTATTTGAAAACAAGGTAAATAGTGCGTACATACGTGCTTTCATGGCCTCGGTATTCCAATTGTAGCGCTGTAAAAGAAGCGTAACATGGCCTTGAGTGGTAACCCACGCTGTTATTGGGTTCGGCTGGAAGATGTACGGCGGCATGCTGCAATTTGTGCTCCTTCCGAAGTTTCAGCNCGTACCCATACGTGCACTGATTGAGTTTGTAAGTTGCATGACGGCATATCTTCGCGAGGCATCGTTATTGATGGTTTGCTCCAAAGTGAGATCGCCCGGAATTCGAAAAAAGTTTTTTTCCATTCGTTTGACGCTGAACATGAGCACGTCCTTTAGACCAGGGTGAGTCTCATCGATGCACAGAAGAGCATTGTTATACCACGACAGCCACCGTGAATAGTTTATGTGGTTGAATGTAAAAAACAAGTTGTTAATTTTTGCACTTGCAAACACATACAAATCGAAGTTGTTTGTTCTGATACTTCGTTTGAATAAAAAATAATAGTTAATTAGTTCTATGTAAATAGCATAAAACTGTGCAGTTTTCCCACAAGAACCATGTATAACTTCCTGGTAAAACAACACAAATTGAGAAACAATCGTATCGACGCATACATTATCGATTATGTCGTTATTCAATTGCTTGGTTTGCAATTCCAGTAGGTAAGCCGCCACTGACTCGTTAATCTCAATTCCTGTTTTTTTGATAAATAATTCAAATTCTTGTAGCTGCAGACAGAGACATGCTAGAGTATGTAAGCGCTTGCAGCGGCTAAAATTCTTGCCTGAAATAAAAGTGCCCACTGCACCTGTGCCTAGTAATTCCGGCTCCACCATTACCGTAGTCAAACCGCAGCCATCAATGAACGATCCAATGGCCTTGAAAAATGCCATTTCTATGTGGAATCCGCCCAAGTGTATGAAAACATTATGAAACTCGGGCTTTTCGGTACTCTGTAGTGGCATTGCAATTTTGGCAATCCCCAGGTCATAAGTCACTTGAGCCTACGGCTCGTTGCATTCTTTGGCGATTTGCTGCGCTCGCCGCATCGTTTCTAGCACAACTGCTCTGTTTATGGGTGATTAGTTGATTGGCGTCATGTACGAGACAATCTGTTTTTTTAGATTGCCAGGGAATAGTCTCGCATTGAAACCTACCCACTGTGGTGTCCGAAGGCCTTTAAAATGTGACAAAACCCACAGAGCGTCTATTTTTTTAATCGAATGAAGGTCAGATGGAATTGAATACAGCGGACTGTTGAATGGCAACAAAGTTTCCATCATTTTTGGTTTTTTTGTGTATGTTGGAATTTCTGCAATCGTCGAGTGGAAACTTCGTTGCCTCTTTTTGCGCAACGTACTAGTGCTTTCCTCAGAACCATCAAGATCATCAGATACTTCGCTAGCATTTCCTGCACTCACAGCTTGGCCGTCGTTGGACATCGAATTGACTGCTGCAGCTGGAACTTGACATTGATCTTGGCCAACCTCATCTTGTATGACAATGCCAACAGTGTCATTCATTGTTACCTTTGCTCTCGTTGTTTCGATAAACCTCTCAAAGTTGTAGAAAGCAGTGTTTGTTGAAAGGCCTTGTTCGCGAACAATATTAAAACATATCGTTCTGCGTTCGGCAAGTGTCGTTAGTACCGCAGTTTCCAAGAAACGTAGGGTATCGTAACTACAATATGCCCATATTTGTACAAAATTTGCAACACCTTCTTGTTACTGGTCAGACTTTTAATAGCACTGCCAAGCGTGATTTGCTTAGAGGGTTGGATCTCGCCGTTTGTTACGCTGTTAATACAATCCGAACTAAACGAGGTCGCTAAGTTATTCGTTCTTTTACTTTTTCTCTGTTTATAATTGTAGCCAGATATAAGAGTACTGAAAAACGATAAAACAGACTGAAGTATTTCACATTCACCTTTTATTAAATCTGTATCAATTGCTGTATATGTACACCAACCTCTACGCCTTTTGGAGCAACAATTTTTTTTTGCTTAGGCTTACTTATTATTTTTACGTCTTTTTTGAAAACTTGCTGGATTTTCTCTGGGATGCGACAGGTGCTGTAAGCATATTTATCGATACGCGGATCGTCGTACGATTCAATCAAGTAATTAAGAAACAAGTCCAGTAAAAATTCCAAAAAACAATAATTGCGTTGCTCAACAACATAATTTTGTACGAAGCAGCACAAATTTTTCAAAGCAATTGAAAAATGGTTTCTTTTTGCATGCTAATCAGTCTTGTTAATACTCCTTCGTTTCCCAGCTGAGTTGTAATTGGCTTTGCAAATATTGTGATACTGCACAGGTTTCCCACGAGATACTCGCTCGTGCAGATTATGTTACGTGGTAATATCGTTAACGCTTGTGGCATGGACCTTCACCTGATCAAACGAAGCCTAGTTTGTTGTCGTCATCAACTTGTGAACTCTATTATTACACCTTTTAAGTAATTGACCGCATAATATACATTTATCTTGACCTTTTTTTTTTTGTTTTGTCATTTAGGGAACCATCGGCTACTTCGGTATTATCCACATCAAGTTCGGGATTTTCCTCATTATCAGAATGATCCCTGAAAATCGTAGAACAGTAGTGGTAAAAAACTCAACGATACTTACAAATGATAAGTTGGAAAAGTTTGAAAAAAAAAAATCAAAAAGTCAAAAGACATTTTAAAGCTGCGTATCGATTTTTGTAACATTTTCGTATATCTAAATATTTTTACATATTGAAATTCAAATAACGCGATGCGTGATCTAACGGTATCAATAGTCCATAATTACAAAATTAATTCAAAACATCAATGTTTGTAATGCCGTACGATACTTCGCGACCGAGTATTCAAAGAACATAGAAAACGCAGAAAAACAGTATTTCCTTGTGTTTGAAAACAAATTGTAGAAAGGAAAGTGCGATCAAGTATTACATGTTAACGGAACGAGCGAGTGCTATCCATCCTTTATAGACCGGGCGAGAATAACAGATTTCTTATCATGACTGTGTACAGTCTGCCAAAGCAAATTATGGAGAAGAAAGCGCGATCAAGTATAAAAGTAAACAGAACGAACGAGCACTGTCCTTTCTTCAGTTTTGCACACATTGCACGGTGTATGTATGAGTACACGCTTTTCAAACAAGTGTTGAATATAATTATAATCATAAAAAAGTGGGGAAAACGGAAATAAAAAAGTTGAAAGACTGTTAAACACTCTGTATCGATTTTCATGGCATTTGTTCCATATTTAAATTCAAATAACGAGATGCGCGATCCAACGTACAATCATAATTAAAAAATTAAATCAAAACATCGATGTTTTAAATGCTGTAAGATACTCCGTGAGAAAGTAATCGTAGAAAGTGAAAAGCCGATACAATTCAAATTTATTGCGCATGCCACCAAGCACGACAACAAATTGTAATTTTAACTATTTGAAAACAAGGTAAATAGTGTGTACATACGTGCTTTCATGGCCTCGGTATTCCAATCGTAGCGCTGTAAAAGAAGCGTAACATGGCCTTGAGTGGTAACCCACGCTGTTATTGGGTTCGGCTGGAAGATGTACGGCGGCATGCTGCAATTTGTGCTCCTTCCGAAGTTTCAGCGACTCAGCGCATTTTTTCAGAGTTTCTGTTGAAAATAGCTTCACACCCTCATTTCCGGCACACAAGAAACACTTTAAAGAAAGATCTTACTTTGAGGAAGGATCCGTCTTAGAAGGAGGATCTGGCTTTGAAAGAGAATCTAGCTTACTCGCCATCTTTCACTGCCGCAAGCACGAGGAGCAACGAGAAAATGACGAAATCACAAACTGAATCTGTATACTAGGTAAACTAACAACGGAAGAAAGCAAGATGGGGAAGAAACAGTGCCGTAGTAATAATGCCTTGTAACGGGTGTCAAAGAGAATACGAAACACGCTTAGTTAAGGGTGCCACAACTATCCGCTCCTGGGCCGAAAAGCTATTGTTAAATGGTTACAACGGTCTCAATACTGACCGTTATCCAGCATTAAATTCTTATATGATGAGTGTGGCTCTGAGTTGAATGTCTGGGAGTATTTCAAACAGGAATAAGAACGTGTTTATGACGATAAATATATTTCCCAGATACAAATCGATCGTGCAATCATGTATATGGCAATTTTAATCTGTAATTTTGGTCTTACAAATATTTATACGCATACTACACGTCTGGGAAACACATTTTTAATATTGTTGGAGCACATGACAATAACATAGTTATTCCCAGACGTAAATCGATCGGTAAAAAATCGGCGCTTTTTTTAACAACTTAGGTATTTTTTTAGTGTTACTTATACTCGATTAAAACGTCTGGGAAAAGGCTTAATACGACATCTATATCAAAAAGTTTTGATGACCTTTAATTTCGATAGTGAACTAATCGTACTAAGATGATCGGTATCGTTGCACGATCGAAAATTTTGAAAAAATACAAAAATCGAACCTACACGTCTGGGAGGCTGTGTACACAACTGAAAAGATGAAATGTAACGTATGCAGTCGTTCCCAGACGTGAACCGATTGTTTTTAATAACCGATGTCTGATACATCGACTGGTGCCCAGTTCCGTAGCTGGTGCGCCTTCTACACGTCTGGGACTGCTTTCCGATGTGTTTTTTGCTCCTAAAGTTTAGTAATATCGAATCCCAGACGTGAACTCATTGAAAATAATGATTCATTTGCATTACAAATTGAAAGTTTAATTAATTATTGTTCTGCTCCGGAATCAACCGTAACAATTATTCTAACTTATATTTTATATACTTTAGCAAAGGTGTATACGATTCCCAGACGTGAACTAATTGTTCACACCGATCTGCCCCGTGCTACCGGTCTAATATGGAGGTTGGCGAGTACAAAACTGTGCACTTTGATCGAATCTTCCGACGGTTTCCAAACAATTTCNTCCTGTTCGTGGCACGAGATAAATAGAGCTCGTGGCAATATAGCTGGGTAGTTTTCAGGACCTCGCGAGCTTGGCTCTGTTATGCAGGTCCGGTATGGGTGATAAAGACGGAAAGGGCTTTATCATGCCTTGTTTACCAGCTGCGAGATAGAGCTGCGTCGAAAGAGTGAAGGTAAAAAATCTCGAGAAAACAGCTGAAAAAGGGCTGGTGAGCTTTCTCCGCTTCTCTCTTCTTGATAGAAAAAGACGATCGATTGTGGTGGGGGAAAAGGTGTGTATGTGTATGTGTATGTGCGTGTAAGCTCGGAGGCGCTCAAAAATAAAAGACGCGCCGCTTGAAAAATTATGTAATAACAGAAAGGAAAAGTGAAGTCAGTTGTCTTTGACGAGTGATAGAGATAGGCAAGACTCTCCTCCTCTTTCAAAATATCGTGCAACGTTTAAGATAATAAAATTTATTTCTTTTACTTATTCCTTGTGTGTTTTCTTGTTGCCTTTTCATGTGATTTCAACAGAAACTACACCCAATTAATGTAGGTATACACATTCCAACGAAAATTACACCACCTTTTTACACAGTATCGTTTCATGGAAGGTATATTTATATTTATAGTTATATTAACTGCCATATAATTTTACAAAAGTATAACTTCTTACTTGGGTACCCGAGCACCCACTGTCCACTAGTTTGTTACTGTCAATCGATAGGAAAAAGAAGTCCGTCTGTCGTTTGTTGTAAGATGATAAACATCTTTCTCAAAATAAAGCGTTACTAAAAGTTAAGAATTTTTAAATTTTCTCTGAGCGTGGTAGCTGTTTATTCAGGTACACAATTGATAAGTGACATAACTGTTATGACTTAAAAAAAGATGGGTACAACACAAATTTCCCTAGAACTAATTTTCTCAATACTTCTTTCAAATAACTTAAAGAAGTTCATGATCTAAACTTTGTGAAAAATATTTGTGATGACTATTCCCATCTTACTACTGATAGTATTTAATGAATTTGAGATAAGATGCTGTGAATGAAGCCCAATCGTTTAAAATGGATGTTTACATAAATGATGCAAATACCAATATAAATGTGAAGACTTTTTCTGGCACATTTTTAAAAGAAAATGAATATGACAAATTGAATGTAATGGAGGAATTAGAGGATTGTGCTTATGATGGTGGCGAGTCTGATGAATCTATACGTAAAGAGGACAGTATCTTTTTAAGTTATGTTGATGTTGAACTGAAAAATTATTCACAGGAAGATGTGACAAATAAAACTGATACACCCTTTACGACAATCATACATTCAAATGGCAAAATAAGTATTGTCAGAAAATCTTCCATTTGTTGGATGATGAACAAATCTTTCAAGTTAAGCAGTGACAGGCTGCAAAGAGTTGAGGATCATAAACTCAATGAAGGGGTAGCACTGTCCGTCCTTCAATTGCAGAATTTAAAGAAAATAAACGCTTATATATATGTAGGTGACTGCAGGTGTCTTTTCAAAATTTCAAATTAAAAAAAAAGTGTTTGATAGGTTTAGTATTAGGCTTTTCATATATAGACCAAAAATCTTGGAAAAGTACGATTTACTCAAGTAATTACGCCAACATTAAAGAAAACAAAAAAATTATTGGCATTATGTGTTCATGGTACTTGACTAACCAAGCTGCTAACAAGAACGAACTAATATCACAGGTAGTAGCTACACACGGCTTTAATGAGATTGGATAACATAAAACAACGATACCACCTCTAACCACAGGTAAAGGACAGTATACATTTATTAATAGCGACAGAAAAAATTTCTCTAATGGGCAAGTG
Source organism: Copidosoma floridanum (assembly GCF_000648655.2). Next base: position 130,263 of record NW_019380634.1, read on the forward strand.
ACCGTGGTCTATATCCACTCTGAATCTCCAGGATTGACGAGTGCCACCAATAAAAAATTATTCTAACCGATTACGTCTTCGGCGGAATACCAGGAGACCTAATATCTAGCCAGAGCACAACCTGCTTCAATACTTTAGAGTTGTGTGACACTTCCACCATCCCACCAAGTACCGTCAGAGAATTTTTGGCTACAAATGTAAGCCAGGGTAGATAGCCCTGAGAAGCACGGGCAGCCGCAACAACTTTCTTCTCAGTGGTCATGTCCCCAACGGTATACCCACATTTTCCCAACTAACGATGAGTGGTTAGTTATCCGGGGAACGACCTGAAGACGAAATATTCTTTGGTCAACGGCGTACCTCCCTCCATCACAGTCTCCGTACATAGAGACTTCGAGGGTAAGAGTCAAGCTACCCGCAGCCAGCTCTTCATCATCAAGAATAATAATAAGAAACAGCTGGAAGTTTTATCACTGGCCCTTTTTAGGGATATTATACGTATGTAAGTTCCCTACTTAACCATCAATCTCATCGGTTCTTTTAAGGGCCACCTAAGTTCAAACTACCTTGCCAACAAATAAATTTTTACTACCATTTCCGGAAGTGATTCGTCGACTAAAAGACTATATTAACTAAAGACGGCCACTATTCAACCAAGTCAGTCATTTACTGGCAGTCGTCACGAGCGGAGTTGTTCTTCGCAAGGCTGGGAACCCCCGTGACCAACGACCCTAGATCACCCTCTCGACTCTAAGCATTCAACCATGAATCACCGATTCTCTCCAAGGTCTGCACTGGGTGAACCTAACAGCTATGAAGGGAAAAAAAACTTGAGCCAACGGGACAGTCTCTAACGGGCAAGCATCACGAACCAATCTCTCCACCTTAGATCACCAAAACAACTGAGTCTGCAAAAAAAAGGTGCTTTAAACACCAACGTCTTCGACGTTATACCAGGAGACGTTGGGAAAGATCTCAACAACTAGCTCCAAAGCTTCGAACTTTGTAATTTTTTTCCCGATCATTCTGGGGCTTTAACAGCAGGCCAAAGAAGATCACTCTGAGATATCTAGGCAGTCACAATTGCTGTTAACTTCAGTCGAGAAAGAGGTTACTTAAAAAGCTCATCGGTCTTTATTAGGGCCATCGGACGTCGAACTACCTTGCCAACAAATATATAAGAACTTAACAAAGTTGACAGAAAATAGCCTTTAGGGGTCAAAAAAGTCTTAAGCATGTCAAAAGTCGCAAGATAATGGTGAAATGAAGTTGATAGTGGTTGAGTACAGTAGTTTATGTACGTTACGGAAATGCTTAGATTGCGTATCGATAAGTTATCTACTTTTTTGAAATTGTTTTTTAATTAATACAATCAAAAAATTTCAAACTATATCAACTATACTACTCTAGAAAAGATCTGTAGCACCTGCGATTTTTTCTAGATTAACACCGTCGGTGAAAAATATCGGCTTCGGGATAGTACTGTATACAGTATCGTTTTATCTGGGTCCTGTTACAAAGTCTTTGAAATTCTCTAAACCTCCGATAGTGTTAAAATTCTCCGAAAAAATCAACAGCATGAAAAACCAGAAAAGTTAATAAAATTGCAGACCTGACAGTAAACAGGTTTGTAAGTACTGCATTAAGCTAATTATGAGTCAATAAACTTAGAATATTTAATAGTGGCAGTCAAGCAGATCAGGTAGACATAAATTAAACTCTTATGATAGAAATAAATAAAATAATGGTTTAAAAAAAAAATAATACTTTAAAAAAAGTTAAGTTTTCTATCGCCAACATTTGATCACCTATGGGCACATTATTTATTTTAACCAATAAACAGTTACGTTTCTAATCACCGATGCTTGCTCGGTTAATCCCATATTTTCTTAATTGAGAGTCTTAAAAACTAGTTGGATTTATAATCGCTACTGGGACTTGAATAAGAGATCACGATGTTTTTGAAAGAATGCCAAAAATCGTGTCTAATAAAAAACAAGGTTTTCTACTTAAAAAGTAGTAAGATGACTTTATTCTAATCATTGGATATAACTGTCGTTTTAATATACTGTTTTTTTACATCTCAAGGTGGCTGGATGTACCGTCAACATTTGGTTAATAAAATAATTAATTTAAGTTTTTTAAATAATTACCTGTTTCGCACGTAGCAATTTCCAGTGAGCCGTAACAGCTCACCTAGGAATAGTTCCAGTAAAATTAGATACATATTATAATTGTCAGTTATCTAATCTTCAAAAATTTAATTGTGTTCCGATTAATTATGTTAATTGTCTGAATTCTACGTCTATAAAATTGAAGATCGGTTTCGACCACTTGATTTTATCGGATTTGAATTGTATTTAAGTTCTGTATATTGGACCATGCGTGACATGCAAATGAATAATGACTTATTTATTTAAACGAAAAATCTGACAAAAAAATCCTTTTTCATTCAGAACAAAATGTTACATGTGACATAGTAATTCTCTCTATTTACAAATTGAATTACCCTTTTTTAAGAAAAAACAATGAAATTGAACACAATTGACTTATAAAAAAAAGGAGAACGTAAACATAATATATTAATACATTAAATCAAGCAAATGGAAGGATGATCGATCATCGTTACAAATTATAAATTTTACGTTATACGTATACGAGAAAATGTTGATTGACAATGACGTGGACTGTTGTCCGATACATGACTGTTATTGATCCATTTGGATAATTTGTGTACTTGTTGGTTTTTTCAACTATGTGGATTGTCACTCCAAATCACAGTTGCATTTTTACCACGTTGGGCAATGCCATGAAAGGAACAAAGATTTGATTTCTCAAAAGCAGGCTTGTGGCCTCAAAGTTATCTTAAACAAGAATAAACTTTATTAGTGAAATTGATCGCAAGTCATTTTTTCTCAGACGCGCACATACTCGCAACCATAGCGACGCACTTCAAAGGAAAGAAAAAAAAGGAAAAAAGCGTTCACACACATACATGCATGCACCCAACCATAGCCTACTATCACCAATACTATACTATCGCCATATATTGATACGTCACTCACCGAGAAATTGTTTAATACCCGATGCTTAAATCCTTTATCAACTATCTGATTCCCCATCACTTGTTCCTTTATAATTGAGTTGAACCCGGTAACCTTCCTCGCCCATCACACTCACACAACCGTGCCCTTGACGCCCTTTTTTCTCACAACAATACCGATAGCTACGTGAAATTTTAATTTCCACCAAGACGCGATCTTACACAATTCCGACACAACTAATGGTTGCACTTCCATGCACAATCAGAAATCTCTGTACAAAAAAAACTACAAACAGACATACACTGGCCGCATGTTATGCGTGACAGCAAAATTTTGGTACACAACATCACTAAGCAGTTTACGCGCGCACGTGAATTTCTCTGCCTCCTTTACGAGGCCTATGTTTTATATGCTTATTAATATTCTAATGACTAAATACCTTAAACAAGAGTAGACGCATTTACAGGGAGCCTGGTGATTCAACTCGGACTCGCGCGTTGTCGAGGCCTCGTGGTATTTTTTTGAAGTCACTGTTTGTCGCTGCCCAAGTCGTGCTTTCTCCCACGAGCGTCTAACCTCTTCTCGCGCTGCTTTTATTCTAACCGTTTTTTCTCTCACCGCCTGCGTTCCTGCAAACATCCCTCCTCTTCCCCCTCCCGCACTGCTAGCTAGTCCGACCATCGTCCTTTTTTCTACGCTCCCGCGGCGTATTTGAATCTCGGTGAACAAAAACTGTGACGTTCCCTTTTCGACGGAACATTACCTCTGTCGATTTACGTATTTAAAAAATACCTGTTTGTTTTAAACGAGTAACTCCTTCTGGAAGAATGATCAACAAATCGTGTCTGATCAAACTCAAGGTTTTCTACTTCAAACAAGATCTCCAGCACCGCTTTTGTCGGTCCATTGGCATACCCGTTCTGAAATATGGTCGGCGAAACATTCGCTAACGACGATAATCCATTCGCGAGTCAGTTGTAATGACAAAGAAATCATTGGAACTCGAGATGCAAACGACATTTGTCATAGCTGTATTTACCGTCTACCAGAGTCTATCGAGTAAATAATCACGATCATCAACTGAGAATAACAACAGCTCGCAGTACATTTTTAAAACCATGCTTGAAATGCAAGAGACACCTTTTAAATTTATTGAGGTACATATAATATTTATAAAGCATACCTCAAACTAATCATCAAGCTAATCATTTTCTTTTTCAAATTGAAAAACAAAATGGTATCTTTTTTTCTCCTAAACTCGATCTCACTTACTCGCAAATATGCATAATTTTTATTTATTCTTATAATAATAATAACTAGCTGAGTCTATTTGCTGATGCTAACTTGTCTCATCCCACCTTTTCTTAACTAACAGTTCTGAAATCGGTCGGGCTGAATAGCGTGTGAGCGCATTTTTTACATATTATTCAAATAATAAACAGTTGGATTTTAATTGCTAACTTTGACTCATGCTTCTACACAATGTAATGTTTGTAGTTTGTATACTGTAATACAGTAATGTATTAAAAACAACGTATGCATTTATTTTATTTAGATGGAATAGTGAAAAATTTATTCAATCAAGTAAAAAGCTGTACAAAGTGAAAAAAATATAATTATGCTGAAAAGGACTGTGCATTCCTTATGCCCTAAAATAATCGTTGTCCTTAAAAGGCCTTTGAAAGGCAGTTTCTCCCGTATAATCTATGAACAGGACTATTTTTAAAGCTGTAAAGATTTAAAACTCCCAAAAAATATATATTAAAAAAAAATTTTTTTTCCCTTATCTCACAACTTCATTACCACAGCAACAAAGTCCTGGAGCTTAAACTCCACATTTTTTATCGCCACAAAAATACAAATACACATTTTACCCATTTAAAAATCTGAAAGTTTTAAGAGATTACTATGAGGATTAGTGTTTAGCATTGCAGTTGAAATTTGGCGGAAAAGCGTTGCTCCTTTTATCAATCATCACAATTTGTAAAGAGAGCAGCGGCTCTCTGCGAGAACGACGCGAGCGAGTCCAGTCCACCTCCGATCGTCGAGCCCCTCCGCAAGTCTTAATCGAGCGTTCTATCGTATTAGCTCGAGTCTCGTCACCACGTAATAATTTATTGTAAACTCGCTTTCGCGTTCAAGCATTAAGTAATTTCTAACTATTGTTTGTAATTAATCGAGATGATAATAAGTTCTAAAATAGTGACTTTGTTGAAACAAAGTAAATTGAATTGTACTAGAATAAAGATAATTGTAATTTTCAAGTGCATCTAATTCTAGTGTCTTATTTTTCGATAATTGATCGCGAATCCTTTTGATTTGCCCCGTTCCTAAACATTTAGCACCCGAATAGGGACTTGAACGCGGAACGAGTTCAAAAGTGATGAGATCGCGTGGCTCGCCATTAAACGTGCTATCATAATTATGAAGGAGCGGCCATCTTCACTATCGTGCTTGACGATCGGGCGGACAGCGAGACCACTTGGAGCTGGTCTTGATCATCGAAGTAGTTAGTACAGTACTATATCGTATTCTTTCTGTTCTCCCTCACTACTCAAGACGCTGCCGCCACTCCCGACTCACCCTAGCAGAGCTCATCATCACGACGTCCTCTGTACTGAGGGCACACATCGAACCTTGCTGCTGCTGCTGCTGCTGCTGCGGGCCGTGAACCTCGGCGTGCACACACACATCGAGAACGCTGTTGCTGCAGCTGCAGGTCGTCCCACTGACGTCGTCATCGTTCCTACAACTGTCTGTCTGTCCCACTGTGCTTGCTACAGACATATGTGTTGAACTTAAGGACCACCAGTACATAAGTGATAAGTTTCTCGGTTTAGTACGTTCTTCATCTCCAGCTGTTACAAGTGTATCTTCGTTAATTTAGCAGCATTCAAGTTATATTAGATACCTTAAGTCGCTTCTCGCATTATAAGTGTTCCGTGAATAAGTTTAAGATTAACTATAAACTCGATTATAAATTTGCGAATAACTTCGCTTGAAGTTTTTGGCATCCTGGAGATTCCTAGTAATTAATAGTTAACGTACAGAATGGATGCCTTATATCGAGGTCGAACCAAGCTTCATAATAAAATTAGTAATTGTTTCGACAACTTTAAGAAAGCAGGCGTCTAAAAAATGACTCGAGGTAGGGCTGATACTTCAATCGAAGCTTTAGACAAGTATTTACTACGATTTAATGCAACTCATCAAGAGATTATGTCCATTACTCCATTAGGCCAGAGCCATTTATATTTTTCTACTGAGTTACCCGAAAAGGTTGAAGATCTATATTATGCTATTAAGAGGGATTTTGTCGAATTTATAAGAAAACTTGATGCTCAAAAACCTCATGCCTCTCCTTCATTACCCAACCCAATAGCTCAAGTAACTAGCAATTCTTATCTGTCTCGTATCGAGTTACCGAAATTTTCAGGTAAATATTTAGAATGGGAGAATTTTTGCGATATCTTTAGATCTTTAGTTCATCGTAAGGGAGATATTGATAATATCGTTAAATTTCGTCAGCTGCGTGCACATAATAGTGGAGATGCTTTAGATTTAATCAAATCAATTCGTTTAACGGATGACCAATATCCCTTAGCTTGGCAGACTTCAACTAGTTATTACGATAGTCAACGTTGACTTGTAATTAGCTATCTTCAAGGCATTCTATCTTGTAAACCTATGAGGTCGGAAGCTGTCGCAGAGTTAAAGCGTATAGGTAAGGAAATGATTGGTCCTATGTATTCAATTGTTGCTTAGGATTACGATATAGGATCTGGAGATCTATATATTGCATTAGTTGTCAGTAAGTTTGACACTGCTACAAATAAAGATTGGAATAAGTTTCTAGATAGTAGTACTTAACCCCTACCTTAGCACAATAGCGTGAATTTATAGTAGCTCAATCTATAACGTTAGAGTCTTGTGATGCAGCCAACTCTAGTTTAAAATCTAAAGTCACAAAACCAGCTCCTAAACAGCTCCTAAACCAATCTCTTCTGTTTCACATCTATCAAATGTACAGTCCGAGTCAATTGAATCACAGAGAGATGTTGAGAAAACCATGAATTGCTCGTTATGTAAGGATTATCAAAATATATCTAAGTGTGATCGTTTTAAATAGCAATGAAGGAAAGGTTATGTTTTAATTGCTTAGGTCATCGTTAAATAATTAAATGTAAATCCAAGTATAGTTGCCTCGTATGTAAGAAAAGACACTACCATACCTTATTACATTTGAAAAAGCTTGTTAAGAGTCAAGATAGCAAGGTGACAATTACAAAAACTTCTGAGTCTGACCAAGCTTCTCATCATGTTGAGTCTTCTCCTTCTCGTAGCCTTGGTGTTTTGTTGGCTACTGTTCGAGTATACGTGATCGGACCAACAAGCATACGTTTGCTAGTTAGAGCTCTAATTGATCAATGTTCACAGTGTTCTATTATCTCTGATTCACTCTGTTATATACTTAAGCTTAAACGCCAGCCTTCGAGTATTCCAATTTCTGGGTTAGGCGGCGCTCTTGTAGGGATAGCCAAAGGTATAGTTAGTTTTGTAATTAAGCCTAGATTCCCGTCTCAATTCAAGTGTTTCATTGAAGCTAAAGTTTTGCTGAAAGTCTCATCTTATCAACCACCCGCTGGTCGATACGAAACTAGTTTGAACTACTTAAGTGATCTTGAATTGGCTGATTCGAAGTTTACTAGTCTCGACAAAATAGACATAATTTTAGGTGCCGAAGTTCATGCAAAAATAGTAGAAGAATACATTAAGAAAGGTAATTCTAAGGAACCTATTGCCACTCGTACTTTTCTAGGCTAGATTTTGTCTGGCCCAATGGGTTCTATCGACTCTTCTTCCTCAAGTCCGAATTTTGGGAAGTAGAGGAGATTTCTAATAGTTTACATCAAAGGTTTACATCTGACGAGATAGAGTGTAAGAATCACTCTACTTCCACGTATTCTAGAGATGAATTAGGTAGATATATCGTCAGGCTGTCTCTTAAAACCGATCCTAGCCAGTTCTTAAAGTCTCGCGAAGACTCTAGGCTTTTATCGCTGATTATGATGAATGATTTGGAGCGTAGATTCCAGAGAAATCCTGAGCTTTGCAGTTCTTATATTAAATTCATGCATCAGTACCAAAAGTTAGAACACATGTGTGAACTTGATACTGATTTAACCAATGAGTGTTGGTTTATGCCACATCACGGTGTAATAAAGCTGACAAACTATACTACCAAACTTCGCACCGTATTTAATGGTTCGACTATAGCCTCCTTATAAAGTTTCCTCTGGTACTTCATGGAATGACTTGCTCCATGCAGGGCCTAATTTATTACCTAGCCTAGCTGATCTTATCACTGCCTGGCGAAATTACGAGCTCGCCTTTATCTCTATAATAGAAAAGATGTTTCGCCAAATCTGGATTAATAAACTAGATAGAAAACTTCAATGTATATATTGGTGCTCCAAATCTTCAGAACCCATAAAAATTTATGCGTTAAAGACTGTTACCTATGGTTAGCTTTCTCACCTTTCTTAGCTTCTCGTGTTTTAAAGCAGTTGGCCCTCGATTATGGTGAAACTTACCCATTGGCCTCTTTAGTGCTGACCAGTGAGGTGTACATAAATGATGTTCTATCCAGAGGTCATTTCCTAAATGAAGTTCATGAAAAGATAAATCAATTGATAAAGGTAACCGCTTTTGGAGGTTTCTCGTTGCATAAGTGGTATGTTAATAATGCTGAGATTTTGCAAGGTCTGTCCCCTTCACTATGGACTAGCCCACTGGTGGTTTCGTTTAGTGTGTCTGAGTCAGCTGTGCAGGATCTAAGACGTGATTGGTTTCCGTTAGAAGACGTGTTCCGCTATCGTGTCAAAGCACCCCCTGGTCGCGAAGAATGGACCAAAAGATCGATGCTTTCTTATATAGCTCGTTTATATGACCCTCATGATTGGATAGCTCTAGTTATCGTTCATGTTAAAGTCCTTTTACAATCATTATGGTTGGTTGAACGAGAGTGGGATTCTCCAGTGCCTAAGGAAATATCGAATAATTGGTTACATTGGTTGTCGGAAATTCAGAAGTTGAATGACGTTAAGATACCTAGGTGGAATCAATTCACCCCTACAATCCAACTGATCGAATTGCATGGTTACGCTGACGCGTCAAAGGCTGCTTATGCCGCTGTTTTGTATATCCGCATAGTTCAAGGAGAGCAAATTAGTGTATCACTCTAGCAATCCAAAACAAGAGTAGCTCCGTTAAAGGTTGTTAGTATTCCGCGTCTTGAGCTTTGCGCCACACATCTATTATCTAAACTCGCAAGTTATTTCAAGGAAAACTCGAAGTTACGCGCCGATTCTATACATTTATGGTCGGATTCGAGAGATGTGTTACATTGGATAAGAGGTCAGCCATCTAAATGGCCTACATTTATAGCTAATCAATGTAGTGATATTCTACAGCTAGTCCCTAACGCTATTTGGCACCATGTATCGGGCAAGCTCAACCCAGCTGATATTGCTTCTCAAGGTGCACTTCCATCGCAGTTACTAGAGCATCCTTCCTGGTTTTATAGCCCTGATGTCCTTCATCAACTCAATCCTGAGCTTCATGCGTTCAGAGTAGATTCAGGGTCATCTTATGTCCCAGCTAGTGAGTCTCCCCCTCCTTTAGATGGCTGAGCACTTATCCAATGTAACACATCTCTCGAATCCGACCATAAATGCATAGAATCGGCGCGTAACTTCGAGTTTTCCTTGAAATAACTTGCGAGTTTAGATAATAGATGTGTGGCGCAAAGCTCAAGACGCGGAATACTAACAACCTTTAACGGAGCTACTCTTGTTTTGGATTGCTAGAGTGATACACTAATTTGCTCTCCTTGAACTATGCGGATATACAAAACAGCGGCATAAGCAGCCTTTGACGCGTCAGCGTAACCATGCAATTCGATCAGTTGGGGAACTTGATCATTTCAAAAAAGGGGGGGCACTTCCATCGCCACTATGCGCTTGCTCCATAATTTTTTTCTCCGTGTACTCAGAAGGAAATCAGAAGTCTATTGCCAGAGACAAAATTGATTTTTGTACGAACCATGTACCAAAACTGACACCACGCTGCAAATATGTATCCATATGCCAAGACTTTACTACCTGTCTATTAGATAGTATTGTTAATAAATTATTATATTGCAATTCCGTACTTATTTATTTTAAAGTCAGGATTACGTACCTTTATTCAAACTAAAGTAATTGTATATAAATACGAGTTGTTCAGACTCTCTGTTCCATATTACATAATTGTGGCATAGAATGGGATTTTTCTACTTTAGAGGTTAGGTTACCAATTTGTAAAATTGAAAAAAGAAAATCGGACAAAGAGCGATCGTTGCAAATCATCTGAAGATTACAAAAAAAAAAAAAAAAATCCAAAATTAGTTGATAATAGAGGGCTGTAGGTGGTTTTGAACATTTTTCTTACGTTTGGCCCCAGTGTGCGTCGGCCCGGGGCACTCAGCCCCTAACTCCTACCTCAAGCTGCGATATCTTCCCCTTTTCCTGGATTGACGGCCGTAGGAGAGGGATTAACCGAGGAAGTTCTTGGTGGGAGTCGATCGGTTGGCTTCTCGATCTTGGAAAGAACTTGTCCTTGGTCTCACGAAAGAGGCGCGCGCGAACTGTCTCTTCGGCTTCGAAGCTAGCGAAGAAGTGACGCCACGGGGCCCTCGGCTCTCCCCGCTCCCTTTCATCTTTCACCCATCTCACTCGCACTCCTTTAAGAGCCCGAGATCGCTTCTAATTGGCTCTTGTCCCCAAGCCCTCTCGCGTCTCATCGTTTCTTACTACCCGAACACACACACTCATACTCATTCTTGACACATTGTCTTTAGAACTGTCGAAGGCGCTGATTCACATTAGGATACGCGCAAGATTGTCACTTATCGTCCTTATAACACATTTCTTCTTCCTATTCCTCGTCGCCTTTCTTGCTCGTGCTTCTCTTTGATCGTCTCCTTGGCTATGTGTCTCCGTCGTCCTCTCCGCTTTCCTCGCATGAAACATAACGAAACACAAACACACGTACACGGGACATTAAAACGAGCCTAAAACATCAATTTTTACATAGAGTCGAGTTTTGGTGTTTTCAGGCTCAAAATGAAAAATGATCCCGTCATAACCGTCTACTAACTCTTTGATTAAACTCAAGCCGTTCCTCTAGGATTGATTAATTAAGGTTGGTGGTCGTTTGAGTCACTCCTTAGTGGACGTCGAAGTTAAGCATCCATTAATATTAGCTACCTCAGATCATCTCACCAGGTTGATTATCGAATATGCTCATAGACTAACTCTTCACGGTGGTCCTCAGTTAACCCTACGCACTTGCGTCGCGAATATTGGATTATTAGGGGACGACAAAGTGTTCGCTCTGTTATTACCAAATGTGTCACTTGTAAACGCTATTATTTTCCAACTTCGAATCAGAGAATGGCAGATTTACCTACTGCTAGAGATAGATTATGCTGGACCATTTCCTGTTAGGTTGTCTAAATCCAGGGGTAAGGGTACTACAAAAGGGTATGTGGTCGTGTTCATCTGTATGAGTACTCGAGCTATTCATTTGGAAATAGTTGAAGATTGTAGCGCTGAAGGATTTATTGCATCTTTCCAACGATTCACTGTTAGGAGAGGGCATTGTTCAGATTTGTATAGTGATAGAGGAACTAATTTCGTTGGTGCTGACCTCGAGCTGAGACGAGGATGGGTCGAGCTTTGCAATTCTTCAGAATTTGTAAAACAATTGTCAATCTTAAAGACCAATTGGCATTTTAACGCTCCAGCTGCTTCTCACTTCAGAGGAGTTTGAAAGGCAGCCGTAAAGTCTACCAAACACCACTTGAAAATGGTAACAGGTAATCAAGTTTTCACATTTGTAGAATATTCGACCTTATTGTGTAAAATAGAAGTTTGTTTGAATTCTCGTCCAATTTCTCCTTTGACCGACGACCCATCAGATCTAGAGTGCTTAACTCCTACTCACTTACTCAACTTAAAACCAGTTACAACGATGCCTGAAGTTGATTTGTTAAATTTAAGAGTTTCCTGTATGTAGCGCTGGAAACTCATCACTCAACTATCTTAGAGCTTTTGGCGTCGTTGGTCTCAGGACTATTTAACATCTTTGCAACAAAAAACTAAATGGGTTGTCCCTCAGAGATCGTTTGGAGTAGGTGATTTGATAATTATTAAGGTTGAAAACTCCTCTCCTGGTTGTTGTCCTCTAGCCAGAGTGTTGGTGGTATTTCCTGATTCAGATTCTCGGGTGTGGGTTGTTAAGGTTAAAACTGCAAACTCTACTCTTATTCGATCAATCACTAAGTTAATTTTGTTAATTTGTGAAGAGGAGTTAGATTCTCAAAATTAAGTGGTGTAGCAAAAGTTGCGTTTCACATTATATCTTAGTTAAGGTTTTCATTTTTTTTTTTTTGCTTCTCCACCCGTCGAAGCAAAGGTGGGGGAATGTTTAGTATTGAAGTTGAAATTTGGTGGGCTCACTTCTAAATTTTTATTGGTCAGCGCACGTACCTATTCGAGTACGACGAGCGTCGCTCCTTTGACCAATCATCACAATTTGTGAAGAGAGCAGCGGCTCTCTGCAAGAACGACGCGAGCAAGTCCAGTCCACCTCTGATCGTTAAGTCCCTCTGCTAGTCTTAATCGAGCGTTCTATCGTAGTAACTCGAGTCTCACCACCTCGTAATAATTTATTGTAAACTCGCTTTCGCGTTCAAGCATTAAGTAATTACTAACTACTGTTTGTAATTAATCGAGATGATAATAAGTTCTAAAATAGTGACTGTGTTGAAAGAAAGTAAATTGAATTGTTTTAAAATAAAGAAAATTGTAATTTTCAAGTGCATCTAATTCTAGTGTCTTATTTCTCGACAATTGATCACGAATCCTTTTGATTTGCCTCGTGCCTAAACCATTAGAGTAAAAAGCTAATCTTCCACTGATTAAGTTCTTTATTTATCGATTTTGATGCTGCTTTAATCTCGATAAATGTTCAGCGTGATTTTCTTGACGCCTAAAAATGTATTCATTAGATGTGTTTGAAGTTTTTCTTCCAATTCGACTTCTTGTGACTTTTGGCATAGTTAATACTTTTGTGAGCCCTAAAGGCTGTTTTTTTCAACTTTATTAGATTGTAATATATTTTTTAACAAAGTAGTTTGACGTCTAAGCACCCTGAAAAAGACCAGTAAGCTTCCGAAGTAAACTCTTTCTTGACTGAAGTTTCCAGCAAATGAAATTATCTGTATACCTCAGGGTGATCTTCTCTGCTCTGTTATTATAGCACCACACTGATCGGGAGGAAAATTACAACGTTTGAAGCTTTGGAGCTAGTTGTAAAGCTCTTTCTCAACTTTTTCTGGTATACCGTCAAAGACGTTGGTATCTAAAGCTCGTAAAGCACCTTCTTTTTTTGCAGACTCAGTTGTTTTGGTGATTTAAGGTGGAGAGATTGGTTCGTAATGTTTGCCTGTTGAAAAATGTTCGGTTGGCTCTAGTTTATTTCTCCTTCATAGCTGTTAGGTTCACCCAGTGCAGACCTTGGAGAGAATCGGTGATTCCCGGTTTCCCAGCCTTGCGACGAACAACTCCGCTCGTGACGTCTGCCAGTGAATGACTGACTTGGTTTAATAGTGGCCAGCTTGACATAGTCTTTTAGTCGACAAATTGTTTTCGGAAATGGTAGTAAAAATATATTTGTTGGCAAGATAGTTTAAATTTAGATGGCCCTTAAAAGAACCGATGAGATTTATGGTTAAGTAGGGAACGTTAATACTTAAAGTGGCCTTGAAAAGGGCCAGTGGTGAAACTTCTAGCTATTCCTTATCATTATTCTTGATGATAGAGAGCTAGTTGCGGGGAGCTAGATTATTACCCTCGAAGTCTCTGTGTATGGAGACCGTGACGGAGGGAGGTACGCCGCTTACCAAAGAATATCTCGTCTTCGGGTCGTTCCCCGGATAACCAACCGCTTATTGTTAGTCAGGAGAGTGGTCCTGGTGAATATCTTCTTCGTAGGTATGCCCTCGGGATTACTAGTAAGAAGGCAGTTGTTGTGGCTGCCCGTTCTCTTTAGTGCTGTCTTCCGTGGCTTGCATTTAAAGTAGAAAATTCTCTGACGTCACCAACTGTAAAAAATGCTGTGGTAAAATCACTAGCGGATAGTAACTTTTTTTACTATCCTGAGCACAGTGATTATGATATCTAATAGCGAAAACTACGTCTTGAGCATCGTAATTTCACTAGCAATGTATTGATATTACTATCCGCTATTAAAATTAATATGCTCAGCATGGGTAACAGTGAGACCTATGCTCAGCATATTAATTTTACTAGCTGCATGATAAATACAATCAAAATTACAAGGCAATGGAGATTCTACGTTCCGATAGTGAAAGTACGTTTAACATCCCTCGGAAAAATGAGAGATGATAGTAATATTGCGCTCCGATGGTAAAAGTACAGTGATCCAAATTACACGAGATAGTAAAAGTAATATCTAGTATTAAAGTTACATGCAGCTATTACTCTTGATGGGGGTAAGGGAATCTTGCATTGACTCCATTAATGTACATGTATATTTCAACTTAATTTACGGTTCATGCTTCGCGCTCTCGCACTATAATCAATAATTGTGATAAGGATTAAAAGAAAACTTATCATCAGTGCTCTTACAAATTCGTAATCAGTAATTATTAGGTATATTGTATATATAGCGAAAGCATTCTGGAAAGTAAACACTTTTCAAGTTATGTATCATTTCATGACGTCGTGGGTATACACCTTAGTAGACCAATAGCTAAATATTTCGGATCTCTACAAATCATCACGTTTCTCAATTATGTGTGAAGATGTGTCTGTAGTGTGAAGAAATAATAACATAACCCTTTTAGTGAAAATGGAACAATGAACAGTACGATAGGGCTTCTCATATCCAAGATATGACTTTTACTCTTGGGATAGTAAAATTACTACGCGATCGCAAAAAATTTCTGAATATTTCGGCTTCGCTGAAAATTACTATCTTGACATTTAATTTTACTATCCAGGAAAAACATTTTACGAACCGATACTAAAATCCCTATGCTGAGCATAGGTCTTTACTTTACCTATGCTAAGCATAGTGATTTTACCACAGCATTTTTTAAACTGCAGGCTGGATAGTTGAATGGACACAAAGCTCTGAAGTAATGGAGCATGTTGTGCTCTAGCTAGACGAGTCTCCTAGTGTTCCACCGGAGACGTTGACGTTGATGTTTCAAATGCCTATTTTTTCGTGGCACTCGGTTATCTTAGCGATCTGGGATAAAAACCGATTTATTTTGCCAGCCCATGAAAAAAGAGTGTCATTGGTAGCCAGGATGCCCAGCTGCAGACTAACACCTCTGTGCTTGGTGTACTGTCGATGAACGACTACGACAATCGATAACTCGATGGGGCATCTTATAACCGTTCTTCACAATCTTTGATTGCGGGTGGCGTCGGTTTTACCTTGACGCTACCTAGCGGATCCTACTGAACTAAAGCGCAATGCTACCTTATTTTAGCAAAACGTTGAGCTTGCTTATCGCTATTGTAATTAAATTTTTTAAGAAAAAAATTATGCGAAAACCATCTCGGAATTATAATGAATCAGTGTGTAAAATTTCAGCAAAATTGGTTCAGTAGTTTTCGCAGTTAGCGATTACAACGGTTTTAGCGACTTTGCTTTATACTAGTACTAGCAGCCCCCCCGTCTCGGCTTCGCCCGAGACTTACTAAATAAAACACCGTAGTGTGTTGACATGTAATGTGAAACATTTTCAGTTGGTGATTTTACACATATTCCTGATACATCTCAGAACAAAAATCTTCTTATTAAAAACATATTTTTTCGAAATCCATATAGTTTACTTGGTCAAATAATAAGGTGTAAAAATTCAAAAAAATAATTATGCTGAAAAGTACCGTGCGTTCTTTATGCCATAAAATAATCGGTGGCCATAAGAAGCCGTTGATTTACAGTTTCTCCCGTGTAATTCACGAAAACGGCTTTTTTTTAAAGCTGTTAAGATTTTAAGTCCCCAAAAAATGTATGTTGAAAAAAAAAAATTTTTTTCTCATACCTCACAACTTTATTAATGTACAAAGTCCTGGACCTTAAACCCTACATTTTATTGCCACAAAAACACAAATACATTTTCTACTCATTAAAAAATCTGAAGTAGGATCTTTAAAGATTTCAGAGATTGCTGTGAGGGTACAATGAAAAGCTGATCTCTCACGTAATGGACTCTTTAGTTGTCGATTTTGACGCTGCTGTTTCAATATCGATAAATTTTCTGCGTCAGTTTCTTGACGCCTAAGTAAAATTGTATTTATTAGATACACTTGAAGTTTTTCTACCAATTCACCCTCTTGTGACTTTTGGCATGCTTAAAATTTTTTTGATCCCTAAAAGCTGTTTTCTGTCAACTTTGTTGAGTTCTAATATATTTGTTGGCTAGGTAGTTCGACGTCCGATGGCCCTAAAAAAGACCGGTGAGATTTTTAAGTTAATTCTTTCTTGACTGCAGTTAACAGCAATTGTGACTGCCTGGATCCCTCAGAGTGATCTTCTCTGGCTTCCTGTTGAAGACCCAGACTGATTGGGAGAAAAATTACAAAGTCCGAAGCTTTGGGGCTGGTTGTAGTGCTCTTTCCCAACGTCTCCCGGTATAACGTCGAAGACGTTGGTGTCTAGAGCACCTTTTTTATTTGCAGATTCAGTTGTTTTGGTGATCTTATATGGGGAGATTGGTTAGTGATACTTGTCCAGTGGAGGCTGTCCCGTTGGCTCAAGTTTTTTTTCCTTCATAGCTGTTATAGGTTTGCCCAACGCAGACCTTGGAGAGGATCACTGATTCCTGGTTGAATGCTTAGAGTCGAGAGGGTAGTGTAGGGTCGTCGGTCACTGGGTTTTCCAGCCTTGCGAAGAACAACTCCGCAGGTGACGTCTGCTAGTGAATGGCTGACTTGGTTTAATAGTGCCCGTCTTTAGTTAATATAGTCTTTTAGTTGACGAATCGCTTCCGGAAACGGTAATAAAAATGTATTTGTTGGCAAGGTAGTTTACACTTAGGTGGATCCTAAAAAGAACCGATAAAATTGATGGTTAAGTAGGGAACGTAAATACTTATAATCGCCCTAAAAAGCGCCAGTGGTGAGACTTCCAAGCTATTTTTTATTATTATTTCTGATGATGAAGAGCTGGCTACGGGTTGCTTGATTCTTACCCTGGAAGTTTCGATGTAAAGAGACTGTGATGGAGGGAGGTACGCCGCTGACCAAAGAATATCTCGTCTCGGGTCGTTCCCTGGATAACCAACCGCTCATCGTTAGACGGGAACATGTGGGTAAGCGCGTTGGGGACGCGACGACCAAGAAGGTAGCCTCAGAGCTGTTTTCCCTTGCTTACATTTGTAGCCACAAATTCCCTAACTGCACCAGGCGGAATGGTGGGACTGCCACAAAACTATGAAGAGTTGGTGCAGATTGTGCTCTGGCTAGATATGTCTCTTGGTATTGTGGCAGAGACGGCATCGGTTGGAATTAATTTTTTTTATTTGATCGCACTCGTCGAGAATTAGGGTGAATGGACACCTAGGTCCCTTCCCGCTTAGAGAAGAGTATCGTCTGTAACCGGGATACCCAGCTGCAAGACTATCATTAGCATTCTCTATACAGCTCGTTGAAATGCTGAAGCTCGACTACAACAGTATGGAGACGCTCCAGCCTATTATAACCACACTTATTTAATTATGTTGCAGGTAGCTTTGATTTTATGTCGACGCCACGTAGCGGATTTTACTGAATTAAAGTAAAAAGCTGGCGTATTTTCTTAGAACTTTGAGCTTATTTATTGCTATTGTTATTAAATTTTTTAAGATATAAACTATACTGAAACCATCTAGAAAATATTATGAATCAGTGTGCAAAATTTCAGCAAAATCGGTTCAGTAGTTCTCACGGTTATCGATTACAACGGTTTTAGCGACTTTGCTTTATATATTAGTAAGACTAGAAAAAAACAAAAAACAACAACAAAGGGCTCTTCATGTATAGATAGATAATCGCGCAATTGATAATCATCAAGGCTGCAGATGTAAGTTATAAACCTGTTGTGCTATGTGTCACTTGACTTAATTTAAATTTACCGCGCATTCTCTGTTTTCTGTACTGCGAGCTGAGCATTGTTGCCATTATAATCGCTAAACCCATGAACATGATATTATCATGACTTGACTGACCCCGTGCACTAGTATCGTAATGTACTATTCTCACATCTGTTTTGAGCTGACTTGCAACTGATGATCATTGATTTGCAAATATTTAACAAGTGCTGGAAGAAGAAATCGTTCAATTGCCTTTTTTTTTTTTTTTTTTTTTTTTTTTTTTTTGTTTGATGGAGCGGGGAGTGGAAAATCTTCATAGACACCCCAGCTAATCCGGTGGTAGTGTCGGATTCACCCGGTGTGCCTACCGACTAAAAACTAACCTCCCCGCATGGGACAGGTCCGTGAGGACCACTCCCCTAGAAGACAAAAGGGCATAGGAGAAGAAAGAAGAAGGAAAATAACGAAGAATTTCGGAGGCCGACTCGCTCTCGAAGAGATGAGAGGAGGGGGCACTTACGCATCTGGGCGAAGCTCGAATCTTGGCTTGCGCCGGAATAAGTGAAGTTAGAGAAGTTTAAATTTGTGTTATTGTATGTGTGTGTGTAGATGTGTGAGTCCGCTGGGTATTGTGTAATTGGAAGCGTACTTGTGATTAGTGTAAGTGTTGTATAGGGTTGAGGCCGTAGAGGATACGGCGGATAGATGGGTGCTCCTGAAGGGAGCGTACGAATTGAAGTCGCGTTCGTTACGTCGAGATCATGGAGATGGAGATGATGCATCCGATGGAAGCAGGGGAGATTGAAGACCTAGAGTGTATTGAGGGTCCTCGGGGTTCTGTGCTAGAGCGCAGGGACGTCTTATAAGGTCGAAGCGACCGGGTTGGAGGTTCGCGAGTGCGGCGATGGTTGGGTTTGGGTGGTCCGTAATAGAGGCGCGGATTTTAGACGCAAGGACGGGGGCTGCTTGTATTGGAGGGACGATGTTAAACTCCTTGATAATCTGGGTATTCCTGATGTACCACGGAATACCCAGGACCGACCTCAGTATCTTCATGAAAGGGCCCTGGATGCCCTGTAGTCGGTTTCCCTTTGCAGCGCCCCACGTTGGTATCGCGTAGGTGCTAATGCTCTTGATGATGGCGTTGAAGGTGCGCAGCTTGGTCTTCTGGGAGACTGCTTTGTTGTTGAAGAAGGGCTTTAGTTGCACGAAGGCTCCATATGCCTTACCACGGGTGCTGTTGATGTGCCGAACGTACGTGAGTCGGCGGTCTAGCGTTACGCCAAGGTACTTGGCGGAGTAGCTCCAGTCGATTTCTACTCCGTTGACCTTCATCTTCTGCAGTTTCTTTCTTGGATTTTTCCAGGAGACGAGCATGGCTATAGTCTTTGCCTCGTTTACGACCAGTTTCCAAAGACTATACCAGTTATGGAGAGTGACGATGTGCTCGTTTAGAAAGGTGGTGCACCGTGAGTGTTCTTTTGACGTGCAGCTGACCACGACGTCGTCTGCATAGACGTACGGGTTAATGTTTTCGCGCTGGGGCAGGTTGTGGCAAAATATGTTGAAAAGGGTGGGTGAGAGTTTGAAGCCTTGGGGGACTCTGGAGGTTATTGGACGGGGGTTGGAGAGGGAGTCGCCAACTTCAACGTGGATGAATCTGTCCGAGAGGTAAGATTTGACGGTGCCGATGAGGTAGTGCGGAAAACCTAACTGAATAAGCTTATACAGGAGGCCTTCGTGCCAAACTCTGTAGAAGGCCTGCTGTACATCTAGGAAAGCTATCGCGGTGAAGTTTTTGTGGATAAGGCTATCGGAGAGATCTTCGGTGACTCTCAGAAGCTGGTGTACGGCCAAATGTCTGGCTCTAAAACCGTACTGCACGTCTGGAAGGATGTTATTTTCCGTGGCGTGCTTGTTTAGGCGGGTAAAAATGACGCTTTCAGTGATTTTACTGGGTGGTGAGAGTAGGCTAATGGGTCTGTGGCTCGCAGGGTTGCTGAGGGGTTTTCCCGGCTTCGGGAGGCAGATGACCGTAGCCACCTTCCACGCAATTGGGAAATAACGAAGGCGCATCACGGCGTTGGTGATGTTGAAAATCGCCGTGATGAATTTTTGAGAGAGGATTTTCAGGACGCTATTGGAGATACCGTCACTGCCAGGGGCTTTTCGAGTTTTTAGGGATCGGATGATGCCTCTGATTTTGAAGGGTGTAAAGTGTTCGAAATCTGGATTTCTGGATTGTCAAGGACCTGTTGCTGCACCGTGTGGGTAATCTTCGCGTGTTCCTACGCTAGTTCTTTAGCGCTAAGGTTGGGGAAGCATTGATTTTGCAGTGAATCTGCAAAGATCTCTGCTTTGTCCGAATCTAGCGAGTAAAGTTTGTTTCCTTAATTAAAGGGTGGGAGGGAAGGCCGTTTGTTACGGAGTTTTTTAACGACCTTCCAAGTATTTCTCGGGTGGGACTCTGCCTTGGCTATGAATTTGTTAAATTCCTTGTTTCGGAATTCGAAGACTTGAGATTTGACTTCCCTTTCAAGGGAATTAAGGTGAACTTTAAGTTCGGGGGTTCTCCTTTTTTGCCAGAGTTTCTGGACTCTTTTCTTCTTCTTAATGAGACGCAGGAGGTCGTGAGGGAGTTTAAGTGTATGTTGGGGAGCTGTGGTTGTTGTGGTAGCTTCTTGTGTGAATCTGTTGAGTTAGTCAGTGAATTCGTCTACTGCTATGTCGAGTTCCATTTCGGACCTAATGGGGCAACATTTGAATGGAGAGGATTCGACGTTATACGCAAGTTGGACCCAGTCTATGCGGTTGGTGGTAACGGGTATGGTGAGAAGGGATCTAGGGATCTCTACGTAGACTGGGTTATGGTTGCAAGGGAGGTCTGGGGATGTTCGTGGTTCCGTAGGTATGGTCAAGTTTTTTGTCAGGAATATGTCTAAGATGTCTGGGTCTTGGTCTGGTGAGCCGGGGTAGTGAGTCGGTTCACTCGGAACCTCAATGTTGATATTAAGGTTGCGCAAGTGTTTGAGGAGGGTACAACCCTTAGGATTTTCGTGTTTGCATCCCCACGATTTGTGCTTAGCATTTAAGTCACCAGCAACTATCGTAGGGATGTTGGAATCAAACAACGAGATTATGCATTGGAGGTTTAGATCATCCGTTGGAGGAGAATAGAGGGAGATGCTTCTGATGGAGGCAGATGAGGTGGTGTGTACTTCAACGCCGACTGCTTCGCAGTTGGCAGCGTCCGTACTTATGACTCGGTGGCGGATGCCCTTGCGTACAAGGATAGCTACTTCGCCATGGGATTTATCGCGTCTGTCACGTCTATGTACCGTGTAATTTGGTATGTAGAGTGTTTTTTTGTTGTCTAGGTGTGTTTCTGTGATGCATGCAATGTCGATGTCTTTTGTCTGGAGTATGTGTGTGAGTTCAGTCGTTTTGTGTGTGATTCTGTTCGCGTTCCAGTTGAGTAGCGTAAAGTCTCTGTCTAGCGCGCTGCTGTTCTGTTGCCCTCGAGACCGGACACTCTTTGGTTGAGGCGAGTCAGCAGGGTTATTATTGAATGGAGGATTGTCTCGATGGTCGGGGGTGTGTTTAGCAGAAGTGTCGGGGGAGGGGCTCCTGTTCGGTGTTGTTGAGAGGATACCACATTCGCGTATGACATCCCCTGGCGAATGATGTTCGAGCTTTGGGCTGTTGTCCGAGGGGTGGCTCTCCCAAAAAGAGGGGGGGAGGAGGGGCAGTACTTTTCTTGGGGGCATGAGCTTCTTTTTGGGGGATTTTTGTACAACCCCGGTAGAAGGCGCGGTGCTCGCCATTGCAGTTTGCACAGCGAGGGGTGACTTGGTCCTCGTCCTTTTTTAGACAGGTTGCGGTGGCATGGTTTAAGCTGGAGAAACCACAAACAAAGGCCACACGGTAGTAGGCCGCCGTGTGATTAAATTTTTGGTAGTGACGGCACTGGGGAATGTCGTTTGACTTGCACTTGTGTTCTACTCTGACAGAAGTGCCCCCGAGAGACCTGATGTTGTAGATGTCGTGGGATCTGACATCTGACGCATCTAGGTACACAGTGACTAATGACCAGGTTCGGTCACCTTTCGTCACGCGATAGACACGACGGGCGGATGGTACTTTTTTCTGGATCATCTCCAGGATTTCTGTATCCGTGTAGCTGATGTTGACTCCACGGATGACGACTATCATTTCACGGTCCTCGTGAAGCTGATGGGTGGTGAATTCGACCTTTTTCTCGTCAAGGTCGTGGACAATACGTCCAAAGCCGTCGACATTGTCGGGGTACACGCGTGTACCTTCGGAGGTCGTAATGACGCAGCGAACAGGGATATTCTCTGCGATGAGGGATTTACTAATCTTGGGCCATAATTTTTGGTCCAAGATTGTGATCGGTGGGGGTGCCTTCTTTTTGGGCGCGCTGCTGACTGCCTCGGTTTCATGTTGAGTTTGGTCCTCAAGATGACCATCGAAAGCGTTTTTCTCTGTCAGGGAAGAGTTGAATGGTGACACTTGCGTTGGGGCGTTCAATTGACACAAATCTTAAAATTGTAACCTTTTTATCAATCAAACTTGTAGAACTGGGCATGATGTCATTCATATTTATGTAATGATGTTACAACTTACAACAATATTTTTTATTACTTTTAATTTAGAAATCAGCATTTTGACAATTATTAAGAAGCAGGAAAATAAAAGTTTGTTCCCAAAGTTGAGAAAACTTATAAAAAAATGTCCGTCACACACGTAATGTCAAAGTGCTTTGTACTAAATGTTGAGTTAAAAAAAGACAGTGCAGCATTTGAACACATGACATGTACTAATGTGAAATGCAAGATTTGCTTAAATTGTTTGATATTTATACATCGGTATGGCTGTGTAAAAATGCAATACACTGGATACCCAAAATAGATGAACAAGTATACTAGGGGTAAATGATCTAATTACTGCGCAGGCCCCTACTACTGAGCACTTGACGGTAATTGAA
Source organism: Copidosoma floridanum (assembly GCF_000648655.2). The sequence continues at coordinate 153,529 of NW_019380634.1, forward strand.
AATAAGAAAAACAGACTGGAAAATTTTGTTGCTTTGATATTGTCACGCGTACGTACATTAATAACTTTTAATCCAGAATCATACTTTACATCATGACATTTATAATTGTTTAACTGAGTGACTCTAAACGAATCTAACCTACAAAACTTTGTAAACGTGCATAGTGATTGGTGCGCAGTACTTGGGGTCTGGGGCTTCAGCATGAAAACATTATGGGAGATAGCCGCGAAGTAATAGGGGGCGCAGTGACTGGTGCTGATTTCATAACCACGCGCTGTAATCCCAGCAAGTGATATTAGCACTAAAACAATTATTAAAATAAGTAACAAAACAGAAAAAAGTTTGTCGTTTTAATCGCATAAGATGCTGCAGTTATAGATTAAGTAAAACTGCTTCAAAAGTAAACGATAGGTCTAGCACCAGCTGTTAAAATGATGAGAAAGTGATACTAATACGAATGTGTACGTATAAACACATGTGTAAACTAAATGCTGTTGGTTTTTGTCAAGAAGATTAGGTATTTTCATTTTGAATTGGTGCGTTGGTAGCGTTTAATGTTTCAGTTCCCTCCGAACGTCCCCTTAAAGTTCCCAATGGGTCGCTGTTTCGGAATTGCGCTTGAGGCCAATTCAGAGATGAAAAAGTGAAAGTGAAAGAGATGTTCCGACTAGGTTTTTAAATCGAAAAGTTAAAACGATTTGAAAGAACAGAACAAATTTGTTAATTCAGTTGAACACTTTCTTGTAAGAAAACGATATTTATGACTCAATCTCGCAGAGCATTCTGAAATTTCGCATTAAAAATAACAGAAGTTTTTTTTTCCGTTGTCATGACAACAATCACTATTTCTTATATGTCACAACAATCAATTTTTCATCTCGAAAGCAAACTTACGGCCAACCGCCTGCGAGATAACCCATTTGTCTGCTTTAACCGAATTATTTAAGATTGTCCCGGCATGAGGGCCGGGTAATGAGAAATTAATGAAATTTTGCACACATTATCTAAGTACGTTTCTACAACACCCACATGAATTTGAACACGATCTGGTCGGCAGAAGCAAAGATATTAAAGAGTTAAGTTGAATCAAAATACATATAGGCTCTTACGGAGAGTCTGGAAATCGATTACTTAAATTTTACAGTAAGCACACTTCTACTAATGGGAATAAGTTAAAAAATGAAAATGTTTGACATGAATCAATGAAAAATATATACCCGAAGTTTAGGCAACATCTGGTAGCCCGTTCATTAAATATTTTTATTGAAAGTAAACGAATTATGAAATGTAATAATCTCACATAAAAAATGTGACAACGTCGCATACTCGCTTGCGAATTTGAACGTTTGAATTCGAATGTCCGTTACAATTAGTACGTACGAAGATTGCGCTGAAAGTAATAAAGATTAATTAAGAATTTGCAAAATTTTTACAAGAAGACTTTAAAACAAATTATTATTACGTAAAATTTAACAACACCAATATCGGGTTATGTTTCAGTTGCAGACGCGGTCGCACAATAACAAAGGTGCGACGTTGCCGTCGTCTGCATCCGTCAACTCTACTCAAATCACTAACGTGAATTTCGATCGCTACAGTTGGCACTACTTACAATGCTCCAGCATAGGAAGTAGTGTCACCACAGTTACAAAAAAAACTTATGCCGTTACAACCTTACGGGTTCGGTGAGAGGAATAAGGGGCCTCTGACGAGCTCTTATTTGACTAGCCGTGACACACCCTAGGACGGCTACTTTCGTAGTTTTAGTACATGAGCCTTCGATCTGAGGGTTGTAGAGCGAAGACAATTCATAAGACTTTTGCGTAAAATAATATAAGGGCTTGAAAAAGAAGTAAAAAGCTGGCAGTGGGGACATGTATATAGCAGATGTATCAGAATAAAAATAATATAACAATAAACGATAGAAAATAAAAATTAATAAAAAGGAAAAAGTAAAAAAAATTTGTCTGGGTATGGATGGGATTGCAGTAAGAATACGAGGATTGTGTGTGCAGAATATGAAGGGATGAAGAGAGTGAGAGAGAAAGAGAGTCGGGGTTGGCTATCTGGATAGGAGAAAATAGAAGTGTAAGTGCAGCCCTGGGGTTGAAAAGGAGGGAGAAAGGATTGAAATACCGTTAACGTACTCTTGAAAACTGAAAGGTTGCGGTAATTGCTGACGCTAGTGTAAGTAATAGATAGGTCGAGTAATTGCTTCACTTAACGAGAAACACGTTCTCTCGTCCACCTTCCGCTAACTAACGCTTTTTCTGTTTCTCTCTTGTTCTAGTATAGCGTCGTCCTGGTGAAATGTACTTTCCAAAATCAGGATAACTGGTAAGGCATCTCTATTTCTCTTTCTCTCTCTCTATTTCTTTCTTGCTATATCTATAATGTCTATAAACTAGCGACTTCTACTAACGTATATGAGCGTTTTTTTACTATGTCGGCAATCGCACTCTGGAAGAAACTTCCATATCATATCAAAATGTCTAAAATACTTTCAGTATTTAAGAAATTACTCTATTCATTCTTGTTCAAAACCGAATAAGTTAATCTTTATTAAACTCAAAATAATATAGAATTACTTTTCTTTTAGCACTATGAATTAAAACATCGTAGGTTATATGTTGTAAATTGGTCAAGTGTATTAAAAAACTTTAGTTGCAAAATTGTTTTAACTAAATAGTGTTAATAATAGTGCACCTATATCATATTACTTCGATCATTGACTATTTTTATACATAATATTTTTTTATTTACTATAATGTGCGCCTCAGCGAATCTTAGTAGGCATTTAATTTATAATTTGTTTTATCTTTTATTTATAGTAATTTTTATTATTGTTTTATCTGTTAAAATTAAAGTTGTGATTGCGTCATCCAGATCTTTGATGCTTGGCTTAATAAATTCACGTTATCAATCAATGAATCAACGCTCTATCTTTCTCTTTTTCTATTTGTATAAGAGCATAGGGTCAAAGCTGTTGGACAAGGTATTTACAGTCACGTCGTATAATTTGAGGGGCTGCTCACTCACTCAATGGACACGTCTACTGCAACAGAGGTTATAGTGTGCGCTGATTGGATGAAATGGACATTTCAGTGGACAGATGTGTACAAATCTCAAAGTACTCTGTAACATTCTCTTTAAGAAAACTGTGGACTCACGGTTGACATTGAGTGTAAACTGTGGATACTAGAGTTCTAAGATGTGGACATGTGATCCGTAATCTACTATACATTTACGACGCAGGTTAAAATTAGTTAACAAATAAATCTAAAAAACTCTAAATAATGCATACTCAGTTAAGCGTAACATTAACAACACATCTAAGCAATGCCTCATTTTCAGAATATTTATTGCTTCGTCGCTTAAAAATAATTGAGAAAATATCATTATTAGTATCAAAAAATAAGAATTTTTTCAAATTTTAGGTATAAGTGTAAGTAAAGTATCTACGTATGGATATATTTAAAAAATCGTTTACATAAACTTAAAGGTATTTCTTTCTCTCTCTCTCTCTCTCTCTCTCTCTCTCTCTCTCTCTCTCTCTCTCAAGCCTTTGAATGAAATTCTGATTTAAGCTTACTTCAATTAATATATATTAAACTTTCTTTTATAGTTGTTATTGATATTAATAATTTCGATAAAAAATTAGTGATTACCAATTTGGTAATACCAAATTAAAAAGGCAACGGCGATGAGAAACCCAACTGTTTTTTAGTAGTGTTCATTAAAACATTTTTTTCTTAGGCAAGCAAGCATCGCCGATTCAAATCCAATTGTTTTTTGTATTATTCACGAATAAAATGTGCCCTTAGGCGAGTAAGCAACGGCGATTATAGAATAAACTGATTTCTATTAGTATTAATACATAAAATGTGCCCGTAGGGGAACAAGCATCGGTGATTAGAAACCAAACTGATTTTTGTATTGTTGATTAGTAAAATGTGAGCTAAGGCAAGCAAGCATCAGTGATTAGAAACCCAACTGATTTTTAGTATTGTTAATAATTAAAATATATCTATAGGCAAACAAGCATTGGCGATGAGAAATCGGACTGATTTGTAGTATTGTTAATAGATAAAATGTGCCCACAGGGGAACAAGCATCGGCGATTAGAAACCAAACTGATTTTTTGTATTGCTAATAAGTGAAATATGTCTATAGGCAATGAAGTAATGGCGATTAGAAACCCAACTGTTTTTTAGTACTGTTTATTAATACATTTTTCTCTTAGGCAAGTGAGCATTGGTGATTAGAAACCCAACTGTTTTTTAGTACTGTTTATTAATACATTTTTCTCTTAGGCAAGTGAGCATTGGTGATTAGAAACCCAACTGTTTTTTAGTACTGTTTATTAATACATTTTTCTCTTAGGCAAGTGAGCATTGGTGATTAGAAACCTAACTGATTTTTAGTACTGTTTATTTGTGAGCTGAGGTGGTATCGTTTATAGATAAAATGAGAGCTACGGCGAACTATTTCCCGCGATTAGAAAACTAACTGGTTTTTTGGTATTATTAATAATTAAATGTGCCCTTAGGCGAACAAGTATCGGTAATAAAAAATCCAACTTTTTATTTTATGAATACATTTTTCTTTAGGCAAACTAGTATTGGTGATTAGAAACCCAACTTTTTTTGAGTACTGTTAACTCATAAATTTTTTTAGGCTAGCAAGCATTGGTAATTAGGAAACTAACTGTTTTGTAGTATTACTTATTTAAAAATGTTTTCCTGAGGCGAGAAAGCATTGGCGATTAGAAACACAAATCAGATTTAGTATAATTAATTGATAAATTTTGGGATTAAGGCAAGGAAGCATTAGTAATAAGAATCCTAACTATTTGTAAGTATTATGCATTGTTACAGTTAGGTTGTAACTGATTACCAATAAATTATTAGTATTACAAATTAATTCAATTGCATCTTTGCTGATTAGGCTTTGACGATTAGAAATCCAAAAGTTGTAAGTGCCGTTAATTGAAAAAATGTTCCTTTAGGCAAGCAAGCATCGGGCGTTAGAGACTTAACTATATATTCATTAATAAATTATTTTTACCGTCAATGCTTTTTTGCATAATGGAACATTTTATTTATAAACAATACTAAGAATCAGTTTGATTTCTAATCGCCAATATTTGTTCACTTTGGCTCACGAATAAATAATACTTAATGTAGTCTATCACCTACCACTTTTTAACTTCAGTTTCCTTGAAAAAAATGTATGTTATACATTAAATTTTTATTTTTTTGGATGAATTATAAAAAATTATTCCTACCACATTGGTTTTTGAGATAATAAAGTTGCAAGTTTAAAATATCAACACAGGTTACAATGGGTTTTTTCGAATACAGGCAAAAAGAGCTACTTAAGTAACTAAGAAAATTCTTAGAAATATACCGTTAAAAAATTTATAGCTCGTACTATTTTATACAATTTTAAAACTTTTGGGTCACCAGTATAAATACAAAGTAGTGAATAATTCATTAACTGTCACGTAACTTGTCTGCTACATACGTGGATGTTTCAAATATTTAGCAATAGAGCAGCCGCATATATGAGGAAATCCAAACCAAATTTTCCTTTACGCGTCCCAAAAAAAAAAATAATTTTTTTTTCAAGTCACACCTCTGAAATAAATTTTTTCTTGTTCTACGTACCATTAATAACAAGGGAAAAATCGTGTACATGAACTTTAGGCTTTGTGACATGGTTTTTCATGGCACAGAAGATTATAATATTCATTTTTTGGAAAATTCTGTGTGAGCAAGGACTTATTATTACAGGACAAGTACTGCCTTATTAAACCAGCTTCTTGTTTTGATTCTGTACAACGTCAAGTGTCTTTTTTGTAAGAAATCTGTCTTGATAGTTAAACTAGACTTTATTTCACAACAGAACCCAATTATTAAGAAAGTAATAATATAATTTTCAACTTAAAAATATGCAAATAACTTCCATTGTATTCGAGTTAAAAAAAACATTACTATGAAATTTTATGTTGATAGCTTATCATCTTACATTAAATATTACACATCACATTGAAAATATCATAATGAATCACTATAAATTATGTATAATTTATTAATCAGACATCACAGTCATTTCCTTATAGTGGGTAGTTAAAGCACGAAAAAATGGTGGATAAGAAAGTTTCTGCCACCTTGAAGTAAATCGTTTTAATCGCTTACAAATATAGTCTAATTATTGAAAAAAATTTTTTGTCCAATAAAAGCGTCGGCTTCAATTGTTATTAAACAAATGTTATAAACAAATTAGCGTATTTTGCAATTGTTTAATAATTTTTGAATTTTAAGACAAGAGAATATCTTCTTTTGTTTTACTGGTAGTCTGCTGTTATTATTTACAAATTGTTTATAAACACACGGATGAATATATTTCAATAATCAATAAGTACTTAAGCTTTTGCGTCTGTGAGTGGTATGTAAGTAATAAATGACATGCATTAATGCATAAACGGTCATGCCTGCAAAGAGTAAAATAAAAAAAAAACGATATCATGATATATTTAAAACAATATTGATTTACAAATGATTTTTTTACAAAAATTTTTCCTAATTGATAAATTCAAAAATTATTTTTACTTGTTTCTGTACATTTTTTAATATCTGTTTTAAGCCATACGTTTGAAATCTATTTTAAGATCGGTTTTAAGATCTATTCTGATTTACGATTTGAGACTTCTGACATCTGCTCTGATGCGTATATATACGTATATATACGTACATTGAAAAAAGGATTTATTACAGATAACAAGATTGATATTTTAAAATGGTGTAAAGCTTGCTAAAAAAATAATCCTGACAGAGTTCTTAATAACTGGAGGTAGCGCGTGCCTACTCTGTTGAGCATCTGAGCAGTATGGATGTGGCTGCTCAACATTAGAACTGGCCCTGATGATAGACGCTGCATTATTCTCGCTCACAACGATATGGTTGTTAGCAGTAGGATAGGATGAAGGTGGTGGCTCTTTATTAGAACTTGTTAAGTAGACAGGAGATGAAGCAAGAACCGGTTTGTCTAATAAAAGTATTAAAATAAAGTGACGCATCTCTACTTTAATCATTATTTAAGTCATAAATAATTGTACTCATCTGATTAGGTGCATCGTCAAATCGATAACTGCTGTGAAGGATCCAGTAGGGACTCAAGAACTTTAACTGCTACTAGTTTAGGGCTGGGAATAGGACTTTGAGCGGTATCAAAAAGAGGACATTAGAAAATACTTCTGTTTGTTCCTGCAAAGATAGACAGTATGTTAATTGTGGTGAGTTAGTTTTATAGTTCGAGAAAACTTATGATGTATTGATTTTATTTAAAAATAAAACGTTAGATATAGAAATAAGTCTCAAAATACATCTATAAATAGGTTTCAAAATAAGTATGAGAAATTTATTAAAATATAACTAAAATGTGTGTCAAAAGGGTTCTATAATGAGTATTAAAAACAATAAAAAATTTTGTAGTTCTGAATGGGTTCTGAATCAAATATTAATACAGCTGTAAAGCAGATTTTAAAGCATGTATGTATACAGATTATGAAAGAGGCCTTGGTGCATATCACAAAGTATCTCTAAAAAATCGATCAAAAAGTATAAGTCAAGTAGATTAAAAAAAGTAAATAAATAAAAATTTATTTAAAAAAAACTTAAAAGTATAAACAAGATAACATAAGAGGCATTAGAGCAGATGTCAGAAGTCTCAAATCGTGAATCAGAATAGATCTTAAAACCGATCTTAAAATAGATTTCAAACGTATGGCTTAAAACTGACATTAAAAAATGTACAGAAATATCTAAAAATAAACGGCACCCCTCTGCATTCTTAATGTTGTTGGTAGAAGGAATCTGCCACTGGGACATAGATAAAACAGTCAAGGGGAAGTGTGGATACAGATTAAGGATATTGACCCTGGGAAGATACATTAGGCTCCTAAAAATGACACAAACCAAAAAAAATCGACGGATGTTACTTTAAGATGATCAATAAAAAATTTTATTCTTAAATAAGTATTACCATTAGTATATGCTATTGAGGGCATGAAATATCTTATAAGGTGAATCTCTAAAGAATGGGATCATTGTGATCACTCTTGATAGATGCACATATGGCCTATGCAATACTCAGTACCGTGGGCACAGCAAGCACTTAAAAACTACCGAGGTAGAAAGAGCTAGATTATTAAGGAACAAAGGAGCTTGTAGTTATTTAACAAGTACTTAAAATAATCTAATCACTGAAAATATCGTAAAAAAATATCATTAGAATTTTTATGTACTTAAATTATACCTTCAGAATTAAACATTGATAACTAATCTCTGCAGTCGTTACAGTTAGTCTTTTTTGAAAGAATCATATAGCACCTTAAAATATCAACACAGGTTACAATGGGTTTTTTCGAATACAGGCAAAAAGAGCTACTTAAGTAACTAANGCTTGTAGTTATTTAACAAGTACTTAAAATAATCTAATCACTGAAAATATCGTAAAAAAATATCATTAGAATTTTTATGTACTTAAAATATACCTTTGGAATTAAACGCTGATAACTAATCTCTGCAGTCGTTACAGTTAGTCTTTTTTGAAAGAATCATATAGCACCCCAGGCGAGGTTACAATAATACAACAGTGACTACCATTATTTGAATACAATAATAAATCATTCAGTTGAGCATGTACATTCTTTGATATCAATTTAATGTATGCTTCATCACAACCATGGGTAGTGCACGCGAACGACATAACCCTAGTATCTCATCTGTCTGCATATGGAATCAGACGCGTATGTTGACTGTACACCGTCTCATATCAAACTAACCGTGACAAAAATAGACAACTTAGATATTTAATTACTTAAAATCTGTCCATTATTGAGACTTGAACCTATGACCTCATTTGCTTAGTAAATAACGAACCACAACATATCAAAATTTCAAAAGATTTCGTTGGGACCCACAATCCATAGCGTTTGTGCGGGGTCCTTTGGATTGGATTTCCTCATATATAGCCATATGTGAGTGGGTGTTTATAGCAAATGTATGATGACTGATGAGCTGATCGATACTGTTGCCATATCTCAGCAGACTTTTGTCTATAATCTATACCACGTCAGCTCACAAATAAACAATACTAAAAATCTGTTGGTTTTCTAATTACCGATGCTTGCTTGCCTAAGAAAAACATGTACTAATAAACAGTAATAAAAAACAGTTAGGTTTTTAATCACCGATGCTTGCACACTTAAAAAAAATGAAATAATAAATGATACTAAAAAACAGTTTGATTTCTAATCACCAATGCTTGTTTACCTAAAGGCATATTTTATCTATTAAGAATATTACAAATTAGTTAAGTTTCTAATCGCTGGTGCTTGCTCGTTAAAAAAATAGAATCATGATTAATACTAAAAACAGTTTGGTTTCTAATCGCCAATGTTTGTTCGCTTAAAAAAAAGAGACTAATAAATCACACATATTAAAAATTGGGTTTCTAATTGCCAATGCTTGTTCGCCTAAGAAAAAAAAGTATTAATAAACAACTATAAAAAAAGTTGGGTCTTTAATCGTTGAAGCTTGCTCACCTAAAAAGAAATGTAAAAATAAATAATACTAAAAATAAGTTGGGCTTCTGATCACTAATCCCTGCTCACCTAAAAAAAAAATGTCTTAATTAAGAATACCAAAAAATAATTGGATTTCTTATCACTAATGTTTGTTTACCTTGGCTCTCAAATAAACAATACTACTAATTAGTTGATTTTTTAATCAACGATGCTTGCTCACCAAAAAAAATGTTATAATGTAGTATAGTAAAAATCAGTTGGGTTTTTAATCGCCAATGCTCAACGAACATGTAATAATAAACAATACTAAAAATCAGTAATAAGAGTTGGGTTTCTAATCAACATGTTTATTCGCCTGAGAAAACTTTACAATAATTTTTAATACTGTGAAGTGATTGTGTTTCTCATCACTCATGCTTGTTCACTAAAAAAAATTTTTTATATTTAATAAAAATTTATTCATATTCTATCACGTCTTCTTAAATTTATATTATTAGTCCTAATTTTAGTATCTTAAACTACTTTAGATTAACTGTATTTTCAAATTTTTCAAACTTATTTCTGCCTAAAGCTTTGGTAAAAATACTTGCTATATTTTCTTCTAAATAACTGTTACAATATCAATTTTGTGTTTCTCATAACTTTCGTTTACATATTGATAATGAGTTTCAATATATTTCGACTTTTTAGTAAAATTTTTAAACCTAGCTATACTTATCACACCAGTATTATCTTTATACATTTTGCTTTTAATTCACTCACACATTCAGACAACGCTACAAACTCAGCTTCTGTTGATGATTTTGTAACACTATTCTGTTTTCTGGATTGCTAATAAATTACATTTCTATACACTCTTATTACGTAGCCTGTCGTTGATTTTCTATCAATTATATCGACTGCCCAATCAGCATCGACAACGCAATTAATAATATTATTATTACTATTCTTTTCATAAATTAATTGTTAATCCTTTGTTAAAAATAAATATTTTGAAATCCTCAAAGCATATTAAAAATGTGTTTTATCATAACTATTTTCAAATCTACTTTAATAATTTACACTGAAGCTAATGTCAGGTTTAGTTCCCACACTTACATACAAAAAAACTCCAATTAAGTTTCTAAACTTAATAACATCACACACTGATTGCGCTGCTTCTAATTCCAAATTTTGTTCCATAGGAACTGCATAAAATTTTAAATTTTTAATATCTTACTTCTTTACTAATGTTTCAATATTGTTTTTCTGGTTGAGTGTCATTTTTCCATTTTTATAGTCATAATTAATGATAATACCTACATAGTACTTGTTCTACCTAAATAAATAAAGTACCAAAACACTCATACCAAGCTCTTGGAATTTCTCTTAATCCATACTTAGCTTTATCTAATTTTAATACCTTACTAGAGTCATCATCATAGCCTTGTGGCTGTTTTACATATACTTCAGATTTGGATTTACCCTTCTAAAACACTGTTTTAACATCGATTTGTTTAATAATTAAATTATTTTGACAACAACGAGAAAGTAAAATTGTTAATGTTGGCATTCTTGCAAGTGGTAAATAAATATCATTAATTAAATCATTTTGCTGGTATCCTCTTACTACTAACCTAGCTTTAAAAGCATCGTTAGCTTTTTTAGTATAAATCCATTTTAAATCTAAAGAATTTTTTTACTTGGTTCATTTACAGAAATCCAAGTCTTATTCTTATTTAAATAATCTCTTTCTTTATCCATTGCCTTTTTCCAATTTTCTGACTCATTACTATTAATTTCATTACTATAAGAAACAGGTATCTCAGTATTTGTATAATTTACATAAATAATATTATTATATACAAAATTTTTATCTCTGTATCCGTCAAGCTCTTTTCTTTACCTTTGTGTTTTCAAATTTGTTTTCATTTAAACTAATTTTTACTGTCATTTATTGATTTTAAACCAATACAATCTGTGCCATCTTCGATAATATCAACGTTTCTTGCAACTACTATTTTATTATTTATCAGAACTCTATAACCAACATTTTCTTAATCTAACAAAATCCTTAAACCTGCTTTTTTGCCCTATTTTGAATCTCTCTTTTGTTCGGGTATTCTGACAGAAACTCTACTTCCATAAATTTTAAAATTTTTTATACTATGCTTTTCCCCAAACATTATTTCAAAAAGAGTTTTATTCTTTTCAACAGTGTTAGTGATAATTCTATTTTTTAAATAAGCTGCCGTTTTAACTATTTCTGGCCAAAATCTATTATGAACCCTAGCTTCTTTTAATAAACATCTAGATGTATCCATAACATCCCTGTTATATTTTTCTGATGTTCCATTTAATTCATATACATAAGGTGGACATGGTTTAATGCCTTTCTCGCTTGCAAAATTACTTGTATCCTTATTCATACATTTCTTTCCATTATCACATCTTCATTTTTTTTTTTTTTGTCTGTCTTACTTTCAATTAAATTTACATAGTTAACAAAACAATTGTATACTGGATCTTTTGATCTAATGCAATACACTTTAGCTACTTTACTGCAGTGATCGATAAAACTCAAAAAATATTCCTCGCCATTTAAACCAGTAATTCGGTATGTACAATTTCTGAAATATCTTTTGCCCTTGATCTGGCGTTATTAAACACCAAATTATGTATTTTATTTTCCAAACAAATTCCACGTTTTGAATAATCAGTTTCTAATTCCCTGGGTAAGCTATCAAGCATTTGTTCATTACAATTGTTTTCAAATAATTAAAAATTTACGTGACCTAGTGTTCTATGCAATTTTTGCTTTTCTGTTAACTTATTCTTAGTCATTGAATTAGACTCACTATATATAATTTTACTTGTCATATGATAAATATCATTATTTTTAATGGCCAACGCAATTAAATTTCCATTTTGATTAAAAATCTTCGACATATTTCCTACTGACACGATTTTATATGCTTTTGTTACTTTATCTTATTAAATTTTTATCCATACCTTTAATAAAAAAAATTTTTTTTCATTATATTCACTTTACTTTGACCATAAACATTAAACTTGTACCTAATTTTACCAACTTTTGTTGCTTTTAATGAATGGCCATCACCTACTTTTACATTTATAGGCTCTTTTAATTTAGCAGATTCATAAAAATATCGATAATCGTTAAGTTTATAAAATGATCTGAGAAATCGCTATCGAGTAACCATTCAACCTTACTAGCACAGCTGTTTATTTCCATACGCAACTTATTAGATCTTTTCTTGAATTCCGCATTAAAACTACTCACATTACTGTCTTCGTTTTTATGCCCTTAATTATTTCGCTGCCAACCGCCTCCTTGACGATGTTGACAAGAGCCTCTACCAGCTCCATGCTTCATCTTTGTTTTCTTTCAGTTTTAAAAGTAGTTGAACTGTTTTTGCTTCCATCTTCCTTTTCTTTTTATTCAAACATTTTTATTTTACTTTTCACGTATTCAACTGTTTAATCAGATTCTTTTAATATGTTAATTAAGTAACCAATGTATCTTAATGAACTTGGAAACACTTTTATCATGTAACTTAATTTTTCTTTTTCAGTCACATTTGCACCAGCTCTTTTTAATTCATTAGTTAATACTTCAACTCAGTAAAAAAATGCACTAGAATTTTCAAAGTCTTTTAACTTTAACTTTTCTAACTTTTTTCTTACATAAATTTGCAGTGCAATATACTCCTTTTTATACATTTCATCAAGTTTCTTCAATATTTCATACGCTGTTTCTCTGTCCTTCATGAACTGTAACTGATTATTTAAAATTTTACTATATATTACATTGATCGCCTTTAAGTCCTTTTCGATCCACTCTTCTTTTATCCATCCTTGTTATGGCTCTCGTTGCTACTACGTCGCATTTTTTCAATTTTAGAATCATCGCGATTCTCCTTTTCCAACAATTAAAATCTTTTCCATCAAACACCGTAATTTTTACTTCATCCGCCATTTTGGTTTCTTTTTCTTTGTTCGAATTTTTTGGAATTTTCTTTACTGTTTGCACTGGGAAGTAATGCTAGGATGGCAGTTGTCGCGAGTAAGAATCCGAATCAGCGGGTTAATAAATCGTCACGTTGCTTAAAACTATGTACAAATTTATTAACAGAAAATTACTTATAAATACTCGCTGTGAGAGAAGCGTTCGCAAGAGCGGTCGTGAGATAACTGACTGTTGCGCAGAACAGTTGAATTTAAATGTCTCAAGTATTTTGGGTCTGTACATTGAAATAATTCAGTGAAAATAGCTAGCGGTTAAGAATTGGGTCCCAAGATAAGAAAAATGCCGAATTGGGTCCCGAGCAATTTATCAGACTGCCGAGTTGGATCCCAGGTGTCTTATCAGACTGCCGAATTGGGTCCTGGCCATTAAATGGATTTCTAAGTCCAAGAATTTATCTAGTTTATAAATACTACTTTTTCTCGTCACAGGTTATCCAGTCTTTGTACTGGCAGTGTAGTAAAACATACTGGCATGTTAAAATATGTGTTTGTGTTTTTGAAAATTTTGTCATAAATTATAAAATGTCCTTGTAACATTCGTCATAGGTCGTTTTTTTATTTGCTGTTGTGGTACAGATAAAAATTTTTTTGAAACCTAAATAAATTGCAGTCGAGTTATCGAACAACGTTGAAAGTATTCTATTATCATTTATAAAAATTGTTGTTTACTGCAAGTTACTTTTGATTTATTTTGTGTGCTTTGTATTTTTACATAAACTTCTGTTTGAAAAGATTTTAAAGCTTTAATAAAGATAATTAAGTAATTTAAGTAACATTTTATTTTTTTCGCTGACACAAAACTTAAGACTAAAAACTTGACGTCATAAATTTTTCGGGATCCAAGACCCAACTTGGCTACAGCCCGGACTAATAAGCTTAATACAGGCGAAAGTCTTTGTTTTGATTTTGCACGTAAAGAAATAGTAGAGATAAAAAAAGCGTTACTATTGTAAGAGAGAGAATTTGGATGTAAATGTAGCGCAATGAATATAACTTGTAAACTGAACACTTTACTATGAGTACTTTTCTTGTTATTTTCACAAAACTTTTTCTTAAATTCTTAATTAGTGTTGGATTGACACTATCTTTTAATTTCATAAGTGTTCGATTGACACTTTCACTTGAACCCGTAGAAGTCGATTATCACGAGCTACCGAAGCAACACGTAAGCATTAAAAAATACTAACCGCGGACTCGGCTACCATGTTAAATAAATGTACTAGGAGGTAGAGGATCAATAATATTACCCTTGTTAATATTTAAATTAATATATGTAACAACAGAAATAAAGATTAATCAAGATTACAAGATCTCTTCTTTCAATGTACCTAGAGACTCTACAAGATCGAGCATGCGCGGCAACGGCCATGTTCTGTCTGTCTTCCCTGTATCATTGTACAAAGTAGATATACATATAATCTTGCACTCATAGTGTTTATGCCATATAATAAATGTCACTAGTTATTTATTGATGAAATGTGAGAAAAAAATGTATTAATTAACAATACCAAAAAACAATTGGATTTCTAATCACTAATGTTTGTTCATCTTGGCTCACAAATAAACGATACTAACTATCAGTTGGTTTTGTAATCGCCGATGCTTTTTCGCTGAGAAAAATAAGTATTAATAAAAAATAATAAAAAATAGTTTAACTTTTGATCACCAATGCTTACACACCTAAAAAAAATGTTATAAGAAACAAATCTAAAAATCAATCAGTTTTCTAATCGCCAATGCTTGTTCGCCAAAACGAATTTTTTATATATTAACAATACGAAAAGTGAGTTAGGTTCAAGGTTAGGTTCATTATCACCACTGCTTGTTTGCCGTAGCTCACATTCTTTCAATAATCAGTATAAATAATCAGTTGGATTCTTATTAACCGATGCTTGCTTGCCTAAGAAAAAATGTGGTAATTATTCATACTAAAAAGCAGTTAGGTTTTTAATCACTGATGCTTGGTTGCCTTAAACAAATATATTGATAAGCTATAGAAAAAAAATTGGGTTTCTAAATACCAGTGCGTGTTTGCCTGAGGACACATTTCATCCATTACATCTGTTTAGTTTTTAATCACTTATACTTTCTTGCCTAAGGGCACAGTTTATTTATTAACAATATGAAAATTCAGCTGGGTTCCTAATCGTTAATGTTTGTTCACCTTAGCTCAGAAATAAATAATACTAAAAAATAGTTGGATTTTTAATAACTAATGCTTACTCACTAACAAAATTAAATAATCAATAATACTAAACATGTGTTGGGCTTCTAATTGCTGATCCTTGCTTGCCTAAGAGACAAATGTATCAATTGACTATACCAAAAACAATTGGGGTTTTAATCACTAAAGTTTGTTTGACTTGGCTCACAAATAAACAATATTAACAGTCAATTGGTTTTTTAATTGCCAATGATGGCACTCTTAAGAAAAAAATTTATCAATTAACAATATTAAAAAAAGTTAGGCTTCTAATCGCCAATGCTTTTTTAACTATAAAAAAATAGTAATTATAAGCAATACTAAAAGTCAGTTCGGTTTTTCATCGCTGATACTTGCTCGCCCTAAAAAAAATGTAATAATAAATAATACTAAAAAGTACTTTGGTTTTTAATCACTGATGCTTGTTCGCCCCAAAAAAAGACTAATAAATCATACGTAATAACAACTGGATTTCTAATAGCCAATGCTTGTTTGCCTGAGGAAACATTTTATTTATTATTTATACTATAAAGTAATTGGATTCCTAACTGCCAATGCTTGTTCGCCGGAGGGAACATTTCATACATTAACAATACTGCAAATCAGTTCAGTATCTATACTAGCCAATGCTTGTTCGCCTGAGGGTATATTTTATCCATTAACAATACTACAATTGAATTAATTTTCTAATCGACAATACTTGTTCGTCTGAGGGTACATTTTATCCATTAACAATGCTACAAATCAGTTGAGTTTCTAATTGGCGATGCTTGCTTACCTAAAAATAAATGTAGTGATAAATAATACTCAAAATCTGTTAGCGTTTTAATTGCCGATGCTTTTTTTTCTAGGAAAAATTGTAATAGTAAATAATAATAAAATTTAGTTGGGTTCCTAATTACTGATGTTTTCTCGCCCAAAAAAAGTGTACTCATAAATAATATCTATTAACAATTGGGTTTCTAATCACCAATGTTTGTTCGCCTGAGGGCACATTTTATGCATTAACAATACTACTATTTAGTTTAGTTTCTAATCACCGATGCTTTCTTGTCTAAGGGCGCATGTACTTATTAACAGTACTACAAATCAGTTGGGTTTCTAATGGCCAACATTTGTTTGCCTGGGCTTATAAATAAATAATACTAAAAATTAGTCAGGTTTCTATTTGCTAATACTTGTTCGTCTAAGGGCATATTTCATTTAAACAATACTAAATAACAGTTGAGTTTTTATTTGCCAATGCATGCAAGCTCCAAGAAATGTTTTATCTATTCACAATACTAAAAATTAGTTAGGTTTTTAATCACCAATGCTTTTTTACCTGAGGGCGCATTTTATCTATTAATAATACTTAAAAACAGTTGAGTTTCTATTTGATAATGCTTGTTGCCTAAAAACATGTTTTATCTATTAACAATATTACAAATTTGTTGGGTTTCTAACCATTAATGTTTGTTGTACTCCCATTGGAGGCGTAAACCGACTCCAAGCGCCCCTAGCATATTTTATCTAAACTCGAGTTGGGTCCAGCCGCCAATGATTTAAATTTAAAGGGAATCGTCTTGGTAAGTAATCTGATGCCGAAAAGTGCGTGCTGCGTACAGCAAATTTGGATATAATCTGCTTGGTTATATTACACCTTCGTATCCACTAATTTTTACGATCAACAGATTTTGGAAGTTTATGTAAGATTATTCCTACTTCGGGATTTTTTCTTTGACAACAGTTGGGAACACAGCATTTACAAACATTTGTCATTATTAAATAAGTCTTATAACATTACTTATCTGAAGAATAATAAAAACCAAATATTAAATTTAACTTATACAGTTGTCATATGTTCAAATTATTGGCAGTTGGACCCAACTCGAGTTCAGATAAAATACGCTAGGGGTGCTGGGAGTCGGTTTACACCTCCAATCGCACCAATGTACTCGTGCGTCCGTGCCTTTTTAAATGAAATAACCTACAAAATAATGCAGGATGCCAATCATACAGGACAGCAGCTATCATGAAAAGGACTCATAATTATTAAAAATGGTTAATTGGGTAAATAGTTATGGTTGCAATTAGATATAGGACTTTGAGATATGTATTACCTATGTAATTATGGGGCTGTGATTCTCAAATTGAAGTACACAATCATATTTTACTGCTTCAATAAATTGTTCCCAGGCCCTGACTACATCAATAAAGAATTCCACTACTTATCACTTTCCCTAAAGTTTACTCAACACTACAAGTAAGAAAAACTCCCGAGAAGTAAAGTAGTTTGACAGTATGAAACAGTCAATCTAAACTTCCAGCAAGTACTGGCATATACATTTGTTTTAAATCAAGTTTTAATTGTTGCTAGTGTCATGCAACTTTTTTACGTTTGTGCGAAGGCAGAGGTAAGCACTTACTATCATAGCTAGCTGATTTTTTGTATGTGAGATGTATAAATAAATGGTATTTTTTTCCTTGATAGCTAGTACTAATGAGAATCTTCAATATTCTTGTGTTTTGAGTTGTTTTCTTTGGTGTTTGAGTTGGACCTGTCATTGAAAGCTTGCGTTTAATGCATACCAAGTTTCATGACGATCGTCTGATTCGTTAATGTATAAAAAAATAAATAAAAGTTCGATAGAAATGCAATGGCAACGTCGCCAGTGGCGGGAAATTTAAAATGCTCTGGGACGTCAATCAGTAAATGTTTCAATATTATCGTAGATTTTACGCATTTTCGTATAAAATACAATCTTATACATGTGTATGAGCGTATGTACATTACGCCCACCCCTCTCTATAAGAAAATAACAATATATTTTAATAACACGTTATTTATTTTTCTTATAAAATTTCAAATTTATGATTATTTCTGTTCCTTTCTCATTTGTCGTACTTTGGAGGTTATACTGTTTGACTTTGGGCATTTTTACGAATGAAATCTACGAATCTAAATACAATGGTCACAAGTCTTTTCAATTACTTATTTATTCATTTTCATTACATTTTTATAACGAATCAAAGTCAAATACTTACTGCTTTATCACAAAAACATTAAACATACACGTATAACACTGTCGTAACCGACGCAGCATACGAGCAGACCCCTGATGCGTGTACATGAACACTCACACATTGAAGACCCGTACGGTGTTGTCAAATCTTCACTCATCGCTGGTTTCCTCTTACCCCGCATATGTTTCCCCCCTGCTATCTCTACCGAACCTCCTTAAGTAAAAAGTGCAAGCATATCCTTGGAACTTGATTATATTGTACTAGATCAAGTTGATACATTATAAAATTATTTTTTAATGTAAGGATGTAAACACGTTGTAATATTTATACATTCCTATTAGAAATGATATCCCACTCAGTTTTAAAAGATGTCTTGCACTGGCAAAAAGTGCACTTGGAACAATGCTGAAATGGTTGGGACTTCAAAACCACAAGATTACCTTAATTGCGTGCCCCTAGACAGACATGAATGCTATTAAGTAATGCTCATCGAAAAGAGCAAAATAGTTGTTTCAGAAGACGTAGCAGATCAAGTGAAAGAAGTTCTTTTCAGCAACCCACTTTCAGCTGCAGCTAGACATACGTAAGCAATTTTGAGTGACAGTCTAAAATATATACATAAAACATCAATAATATTCATGTAAGTTGAAGATTCTTACACGATTTTAAATTCTTAAGTAATTAATTGTAATTGTAAAACAGTCTAATTTTATTTTTAAGACATGACTTTATAGATTTTTACACCAAATGTATGTCCATAATTATATTTATTGAAAATACTACCAAAATGTTTTAATAGGAAGGAAATTTCAAAATATTATTTTATCACAGTATTTGTCAGATTGTTGAGAATTGTATATTTTAAAAATGGACCTGTATCTGCAGGGAAGGAAGACACGATGCTGTAATTTTAGAAGAAAATACAGAACCCTGTAATTGCTTACAAATCCAAGTAATCATCAATCATCAAAAATCGATTCACCTTAAAAAAATCACTAATTTACCTATTAAACCATTGAATACCTCGTAAAAATTTTTTTGAAGAGATTGAATCGTTATCGCTTGGTAATATATTTGCGCAGTTATGTACTTAGGGCAGAATGAAAAAAAGAAAGACAATTTAGATTAACTGGATCACGGTGTAACAGTATTTTTACTTACTGTAAAAATAAAACATCTGATTGGAAACAAAAGTCGTTGAAATATACGTTAATGCAGGCCAAATTAACTATAAGTACGTAAAACATGGTATTATTAAATAGCAAATAAAAAAAATTTTAAATGTATAGAATGTGTGGGTGATACTGATATTACGTAAAAAAATCAACCACTTTTAGTATGGGCAAGTTCAACGGGGGATGGTGATGTTAAAGAGACGGATTTTGTTATTTATTGCTCATTCAATAATAGTATATCTATATTATTCCTATACTTATAAATGAAAAGTTTGTAGACAAAATGTTACCTGTACTTAAAATAGTATATTTTGATAACATAATACATCATGTATGTTGTAACAAATTAGTTTTAATGGGAATGAAGAATAAAAATTTTTAGACCTAACTATCATTTAATTGCTTCAGTAAAAAATAGCATTTACTATGGATTCTTTTTAAATGTTATAAACTTATCATCTTTAAATATAGGTGGCCCTTAATTTACTAATCCGCATACAATTGTTACTATCTGCTCACATTTACACACAAGGCTAGCAGACATTTGTCACCTACAACTTCGAACTCCTTCAATGGTTGATTAGCTCTTCGATGTGTAAACGAGCGCTGGCAATACTAGCATTTAAGAGTGCTTCTTCTTTACAAAATTGTTGTTTATCTCTGAGGAATGCTGTTTTGATCAGTTCAATGTTTTTGTCTTTACAATACTCATCAATCATAAACCTTTGTCGGTCATCAATGAGTCACCAGGCTCCAGTAAATCTATAAGGCCACTTTGCTAAAAGATGGTAGAATCTGACACTTGACCTCCATAAACCTTGCTCTTAAATGATATTAAACCACCTGGTGACACGGCAGTCATTATTTTCAAAGTTTGACAAACTTTATATAATGCGAGTAAGTGACAATTTGACAGCATACATTTTTTGGTCTCTGAATGGCTACTTCAGTATAGTCAATAGTTGCACGGACTTTTTTGAAATTTTCAAAACATGATGGTATATTTCTAAGAACTTCATTCTTACTTAGCCAATGCACTGCACACTCTTAACATTTGCTTAAAATATCGATCATGTTTTTAATAACTGTAGCTGACAAAATCAGCTTCGTGCAAAGAAAGAAACATCTTTGGGAAATTATTGAATTTTAAGGATATTTATTGCTACCAAACAAAATGTGACTCAGAGTCATAAAAGTAGGTGGCAAAACTGAACATTTCTTTTAACCAAAATCTACAACATCTTTTTGACATGACAACGTTCGTCATTTTTATTCGAACACATTTTTGTTACTTTACTATACATACATGACACACAAACTTTTACATTTTTCACTTTAAAAATATAAACTCGATATATTTGGTACAATAACTTTTATGCAATTTTTAACAGAACAGAATTTGAAAATGTAGCTAACATAAAGGGTAACTGGTATTGTGTTTTAGTTAAGTGGGAGTAAGAATGATTCTGTCTTTTATTATAAAAACTCCCTTTTTGTGGAGATTTGGTTCAATAAGATTAACTTTTTTAATTAAATTATCTAAGGTTTACCCCCCGACGGCCGCCACCACCTACTACACCCTCTCCAGCTACGAGACCAGAGGTGTTGGAGGCTCCCAAGCCGTTCATCCGGAGTATAGTCCAGGCATTACCCCCACTTCAAGATCCCGAGACCTCTCGACATCGAGAAGATCACCGAGGCGAGTCCAAGAGACCCCGGCGAGGGTAGGAGATATGGTGTCTTGTAATAATGTAGTAAATAAATAAATACCAAAAAAAAAAAAATTATTAAAAAGACTTGCGCTTCTGTTCTACTCTGACAGAAGTGCCCCCGAGAGACCTGATGTTGTAGATGTCGTGGGATCTGACATCTGACGCATCTAGGTACACAGTGACTAGTGACCAGGTTCGGTCACCTTTGGTCATGCGATAGACACGACGGGCGGAGGGTACTTTTTCCTGGATCATCTCCAGGATTTCTGCATCCGTGTAGCCGATGTTGACTCCACGGATGACGACTATCATTTCACGGTCCTCGTGAAGCTGATGGGTGGTGAATTCGACCTTTTTCTCCTCAAGGTCGTGGACGATACGTCGAAAGCCATCGACATTTTCGGGGTACACGCGTGTACCTTCGGAGGTCGTAATGACGCGGCGAACAGGGATATTCTCCGCGACGAGGGCTTTATTAATCCTGGGCCATAATTTTTGGTCCAGGATTGTGATCGGTGGAGGTGCCTTCTTTTTGGGGGCGCTGTTGGTTTCCTCCGAGTCATTTTGAGCTTGGTCCTCAAGATGACCGTCAAAGGCGTTTTTCTTTGCCTGGGAAGATCTGAGTGGTGAAACGTGGGTTGGGGATGATTCTATCTCCATGTCGGAGAAATTGGCTGCAGAATCGTCCGTGTTGCGGTCGAGCGTGCGCCGTTTTTTTGAGGGTGGTTTTACCTTCGGGGAGTTGGCCGAATTTTTGGTTACCTTATTTGGTAGCGGAGGGAATTTCTGGGCCTCGCGAGAGGAAGAGTTAAGGAGATCTAAGGGGTCGCTATTTA
>NW_019380634.1:182526-197634 GCF_000648655.2 Copidosoma floridanum
TTTATTTTTTTTTTTTTTATCCTCTTATGCGCGAGGACGTTTCATATTGTCAGCTGCCGGAGGTGCACCTCTGACCGCTATGGGTACTTGGTTTTGCGACGCGACTGGTCTTTGTATGGTCTGTAGCATTATTGGTTGCACTGTCACTGCACCCGACGCTGCGCCTTCAATTCCGGAACTGTTTCTTTTACTTGTAAGACTCTTGCCAAATTTAGTATTAAGGGGCTCTCTCATTTTTAAAAATCTAAACGACTTCGCCGCCGTGCCTAACAATATTTCTGCCGCCATCCACGCTTAACCCTTGTAGTCTGACAGCTCTCCTTTTATTTGTACTACCACGTATTTGTATGCTTGGTGGTACACGCCACCGTAATGTTTTCTTATTTCGTATATCCTTCTCTATTCTCGCGGGTACATTCTTGTTTTTGACATCTTTTAAGAACTGCAGTAGAGAGAGTGAGGGGCGAGAAAAGAGAGTGGTTGGCTGTGTCGTCTTTGTTAACGTTCTATCAATGTTTCTATTTTCCTATATCTACGCTCATGCACATACATGTACCTGGAAAGTGGTTTCCTCAAATATGACGCGACCCAATGCATTATATCATTCAAGAACCGTGTGCTTATTTTCAGTTGCGAGTGTGGCACTTTCTTTACAGATATCTACTTCCTCATACGCTATGCAGTATACATACATCTATTTCTCGCTATTTTGCTGCGACTACGCGTCCTTGTTGCCGCATGTTTAATGTTTTTTTACTTTGTCTTTATTATTTTTATAATTTTTTTTTTCTTAATTTATTTTTTTTCTTTTACATTTCTTATTCTTGTTGGTAATTCAATAAGTACACTTTATCAACACATTTAACTATTATTATACTCCCACAGAGGCGAGTCCGGGAAGATTAACAATCTTATACCAGAGGCTCAATTGGCTTATATTAGTCCGTCCGATTTTCTGTTCGTAAAATTTTCCCGCTCCCTTCCTTCCATTTTTGTATGGCATGTATGAAAAAGGAAATATGATGGAGCCTTATAGATTTCGATAATCCAACGGCGCTTGTGCCCATTCACTGCAATTATTGTTTTCAACTTTCTTCTCTCCCTTTTCGCTAGCTTGTGTTGCGACTTTTTATCGATTCGTACGCTTTATTTTGCGTGTTGTAGCCACTTTCTTTGCTCGGGTTGGTGACTGTTTAACCACCATTTCCATCTTTTTACTTTTGTTGTTTTTTTTTTGCTACATTATCCTAGTAGTTTTCCGTCACCGTAATCTCCGCGGGTCTTTGGTATGTCTCACGCCGTGAGGTACTGGGCGGGTTCATTTCAGTAGAAATCGTTGGGATTGTTTTCAGCAGCATTGCTAGTTATTTCTCTAACGTCACTCTCGCATCCGAGTAATTCGTTTCGTTGATTTTTTTTTTGTTAATTTCAATGCATTACTTGTTTGTGCTCTTCCGGATACTAGCGTCAGCTAAGGAAGTTCACTGCGCAGTCCATGGGCCTCCGTCTTTTACGAGAATTGCTTTCGATTGCTCCAGGTCCGTGCCGGAAGGATCTTTGTGGACTTGCTGTGGCTAGTGGGGTGTTTTAGGATATCTTTCAGGAAGAAAGGGGTGGTCTTAAACGCCGCGAATGTGATTGCTTTAGGGGATGACAGCGATAACAACAATAAGTTTGCGTTACCTAAAATCTGATTGATATTCTTTTCGGACTTTTCTCTGCCTTTTAATTAATTTTTTTTCATCTATTCCACCCTGAATCTTCCATGCTTGCAGCCTAATTTTAATATTTTTCTACGTGTTACATAATTTTTCGTTGATTGTAGCTCCTTGCTTTTGTATTGGTAACGCTACCTGTTAATTACCTTATTGTTATTTTCATCATTATTGTTACATAATACTTATTGACATTATTATTCTTATTATAAATTCTTTTTGTTACATTTTTCGTTAGAGAATGCTACGCGGGCATCTTGTATGCTTTATTTTTTGTTCTCATATCGTTCGTATGTTATTTTTACAACTCCCCACCTTTATCAGTGTGCATTAATGTGTTTCCGTTTTTCTTCGGTCCTAACGTTATTGTTTATTCATCTGCTTTCGTCAACTCATACTTTTTTTTTCGCGGCGCGTCTGGGGGCTGTGAAAATTTAAGAAAACTAAATTTTTGTACGTATTTTATCAATATCCTTTCTTTACAAGGGGGTGGGTTAATTGTCAGAGTATCTGTTGGTTGCGCAGTTATCAGTTATTTTATATTTTCTCTTCGTATAATTTGTTGTTCACTCACGGCTCGTCCGAGGGCCGTGAATTAATGAAAACTAACGCTTTTCCCTACATATATTTATACACGTATGTTTTTGTTCATCCTGTGTCTTCTATACAATATACTATATCGGTCTATTAGCTTTATTTTTCTTACATTCTGTATTGCTTCTGTCATCATTATTATTATTAATATTACTGTCATTATTATTAACAATATCAATATTGTTATAACTATCGATGTTGTACTCTCTTCAGTCAATGGCTTACAGTCGCTTTAAGGGTCCAGTGGGAGTGGTGGTTCAGGTGGGGGCCTTATGCGCTTTTCGTTAGGTTCCCACACGCCAATCCTCATTCCCGGCCTCCCCTCTACATCTCGCCTCCTTAGGTCGTTCATAACTTGCGCCCGCAGTTCGTCTGATCTTCCCTCCAACAAATTGTGTATATCCGGTTCCTTGTCCGCCTCTGTTGTTGGAGCGAAGTTTGTTTCTGCGCTCACTGAGGGCTTCGCTGACCTACGTTCTTCTTCTTTCGTTTTGTGCACAATAAAATCTACCTAGTCTAATAAAATCTATGATAATTGAAAAAAAAAAAACAAGATTTAGCTATCAATATGTTTTAATTTTGTTTGCAATTCGCTTATTTGGTTCTACAAATCTTTTTGTAATTTTATCTTCTCTATAATTTTTCATTAATTTTTTTTGGTGTGTAACAAGTTTGGCCTTTTCTTTTTCGATTTTAGTTTGTTGTTTTATAAAATTTTTTTCTTGCTTGATTAATTTGTCGTTTTCTCTTTTTATTCATAACATTTTTGTTTTCTCTGATCTCATTTTTTTTCTGCTGCTGTTTTCAATTTAACAACTTTATTTTTTCTTTCTTTACTGATTTTTTGCCACAGAGGACCTGATATAACTGATGAAATATTAGTTATACTCTTCTTTTTGTTTACTGATTGAAAAATATCTTCAGAAGGCCAAGACAAATACAGAGCAAGAGGCTTTAGTGGTTGATTACTTTGTTAGGTTAGATTGCTGTACCTTACCGAATCACTGCCAGTAATTCAACAGTAGCGACAAATATTGTACCAAATACTGGCATCAATATTTAAAAAAAAAAGAACATTCAAAATTGATTTTCATTGCATTTATCGAAAAATTAAGGTTTTTTTTAATTCAGTAAATTGTTTCTTGTGTGATTTTGCCATCTTTATTAATAAAAATACCATTGAAAGCAAGTTGCTTTTTGCTGTAAAATTCAATTTTTTTGAAGAGAATCACACACCTGTCTATGTTATCATTGATAAAATAATTCAAATTTATGTTTCGTACTAATATGCGATTGAATAATATTTGTGCAGTTATCTACTTTACGAAAAAATTTTTTTTGTATTTTCATCATTATAAAATAATTTTGTATGTATTTATTTCTATTGACTGCCAGTAATTGGAGCAGTACCAGTAATACCCACAGTTACCTTACTGGTGTTCCGCAATTTGCAACAATGTCTTTTGATGGACTCTCGTTGAGTTCCGTAATAGAGAACGGTGCTTGCTTGCGAGTTTTCCACCCCTTTGGTACGACCTAATTTTTTTTTATCGCTAGTGCACTTGTTGAATTTACTCCATGTTGCATTTGGTCCTCCCTTCGTATGTAGGTTAATCTATCATTCATCGGCCTCTGTAAAATAATTTCATCATTTGCCTCCATGTCTGTTTCTGTTTTTAAATTGCTAAATATAATATTCTTTCTTGGGTGGCCTCTTTTTGTCACTGTTTTCCTTATTTTTTGCTTAATTTTTCGTTTATTCCTACTTTTTCCTCAGATTCCGAATCTCCCTCACCATCGGCTTGACCATCTAATTTCGTTTCACCTTTATTTCCTTTCTGTCCATCAAAATTTTGTTTTTTCCTCTGTACTTTTTTATCTGGATCTTTTGAATCAGAGTAAATAATTTCCCTTTTTTAGTATCTCCCTGAATACGCTGTTTACGGGTCACTTGTATTTTAAAAATGCGCGCTGGAGGCCTATCGCTATCGGCTAGTCCTTCTTTCTCCTGTTCGTCCGCCAGCTGATACAGTTCTTGGCGTGGCTGCTCAGTGTTTATTTCTCCCTCTCCTATTACTGAATTTCAAGACAGTGCGTCAGGTGCTTTGTTTAAAATGCCTGGCAGACATACTACATCAAACTCGTAGCCTCGTAGTTCCGCTTTTAGCCTATTAAATCTTATGTCAGGCTTCATCGACGTATAATAATGTTTTAGTGGCTCATGATCTGTGACCACTGTAAATTTGCGCCCAAATAAGTACGGCCGAAACTGCTCTTTTGCAAATACTATAGCCAACAGTTCCTCATCATACATTGGGTAGCGTAATTCGCTCCCTCAAAGGCATCGTGAAGCATATTCACACGGTCTATCTTTCCCCAATTCGCCTTGGCTTAATATTGCTCCGATTGCGTAGTCTGACGCATCCGTTGTAACTATAAGGGGCTTCTCCAGATTAGGTGCAATGAGTACCGGCTCACTACATAATGCGTCAACTAGTGTTTTGAAAGCTCGCTCTTGCTGCTCTTGCCATTTGAACTCTGTTCCTTTTCTCAAGAGTTTGGAGAGCGGCTGAGCAATTTTTGCATAATTCTGGATAAATCGTCTATAATATCCGACAAATCCAAGAAATTGTTTAATTTTCTTCTTATTTGTAGGTCTCAGGTATTTCTTCGCTGCTTCGATTTTTTTTGGATCTAATTTTATTTGTCCGTTTCCTACTACGTGTCCCAGTACTCTTGCCTTACGTTTCAAAAATTGGCATTTTTTCGGTTCAATTGTTAAGTTTGCTTCCGAAAGCCGCTTTAAAAGTGTAATAAAATGCCTTCCGTGCTCTTTGAGATTCGGAGCAAATACCATGATGTCATCCAAATACACTTCGATTTCATGCCCTTGTAGACCTGCCAAAGCGAGTGACATCGCTCTTAAAAATGTATTCGGTGAGTCCGTACATCCCATTGGCATTCTCTTATACTGATAATGACCGTCGGCCCAGAGAATGCCGTTTTATGTGCGTCCTCCTCGTAAATTTCTATTTGGAATAATCCCTGTTTTAAATCGACTACTGTTATGTATCGAGCCGACGCTAAATGCTCGAGTATATCGCTTTGAATGGTAAGGGATGGCAGCTTCCTACAGTAATTTTGTTGAGCTGTCTAAAATCAGTTACCACGCGCCAACGCTTCTCCCCGTCCGGCCCCGCATGCTTGGGTACAATCCACATGTTAGAATTGTACGGCGATTTCGAAGGTTCGACGATTCCTTGCTCGAGCAATTTCTCTATCTCTTTTTTCATCTATTCCCTTAGCGCTGGTGGGTACCTATAGCACTTTGTCGTTATGGGCTTGTCCGTCGTATTTATGATGCGGTGTTTCAATATATGAGTTGCTTTCAGTGGTTCTCCATCTAGGCCAAATACAAATGGATTATACTCTATGAGTTTCCGGACGTGTGATTTTTCTTCCTCGTTGCAACTTGAAACATCAATAAGCTGCATTATTTTATCGATTCGCGCTATTTCTCCTTTATCCGACAACCTACTTAAATTGTCAGTGTTCTTGAAATCACTATTGTTCCCGCCACTTGTATAATTATTTGTAACGCCATATTGAACTTTGTTCATTTTTCTCCTTTCTCGGCCATCTGCTTAAAAAAGTCTTCTAATTGCCTTATTAACGCCCCGAGGTCGTCCCCTTCGACGCTAAATGGATCGGCCTCTCGCATCACTTCGCAATCTAATAACTCTATTTCCGGTACAGGTGTGCTTATTGTTTCATTGAGTGTGTTTACACACTCAGCATAAACTTTTACACTATTATTTGTGGCTATAAAATTTTCGAATAAAACTCCTCTCATTCTTTGCAAAGGAACATACTTTTATTTTTTCGCTATTGATCCCGACGCGGGCGTACATAACTTGCCTTGACCTAGCAAGAATCTCGAGCATCTCTGGCTCGATTAAATTAATTTTCATTCCTTCTAATTCAAAAATAGTTTCTACTTAAAAATGTTCCATCCAATTATTCCTTCCCCATCTATCGGGAAGTTGCGTGGGACCACATGCAACCTACACATAAGGCCATTCAGTGGTATTTCAATTACGCCTAAAGTGCTACGCTGTCTGTGCGTAACACCCACAATTCTTACTCAGTTTCTCACGTCAAAGAATGAATTTGGAAGAATACTGTCTTCTTTTATAATGGAAATTTCAACTCCTGTGGCCACGTAAAATTTTGCTTTCCCCCGTCTCAGTTGAGTGTTGCAAGGGGGCACTTCTATCACCTAGAATTCATAATACACACTTTACATTTGTATTTATATTCTTCTATTTATTATATTTTCTCGTAATAAAAATTCTGTCTAATAGACAATTCAACAGTACCCCTTTTTTTTATATACATTTATTTCATTTCTATTTGAAACACGAAAGTTCAAATTTGAACACCACGCGCGGAGAATGTGCGTCTAGTACGTTAAGAAAACGCTAGAGCGCGGAAAACCTGCTACTCAAAAGGAAACAACGTTAGCATAAAAGGCACCAGTGCGCAATGTAAAGGCAGTCCTCTTCCAGCGATCCTGGGACGCGGAAATCTGCGGTCACCCAGACCTGGAACTCTCTCGTGCACCGGTACATTACCGCGTCGAGCACAAGGTGAGAGAAGGAGACTGAGTACGAAGGCCAAAAGCTGAAAAGTAAGTTTGCACACCACCTATAGGTAACCCACCCACTAACCGGTTCCTACTTAGACTTTCGGTGCTCGACCGCTTTAAGCGTGGAGACGACGCATCCCCAAGTAGTCAAGGCACTAGGGTGAGCGATCACGTTCTTAGGCGAAGTTCCTGGGTCGACAACTTGAGCAGTGCTCAAGAGACCCAAGGGCCCTGAGAGCGACCTAACCCTACGTGACTTGGTAGGATAGGTCATTACCTAACATTAACCTTCCGTGATCGTACTAAAAATTCGTGCTAGTCTAACCTAACGTGTCTAAGCGGAGATTTTAAGGAGGGAAAATTCAAATTGTCGTTTATGTAAAATTTTCTATTAAACAAAGGCGTATAAATTTTAAGTAAATTCTAAATTATCAAGTATATTATATATTTCCTTTGTTTATTATTAACGTAAATAACGATTACTCAAATATAATTAATACATGTAGAAATTAAAGATACATTTTCCTTAGAATCATACAATCGAATAAATATAAGATAATTAAAAATAAATTGATTGTACTTATTAAAGCAAACCTTCCCCTCCACGTATGATTGCGAGTTCCTTTTTTATAGTTTAAGATAAAAACTAGACTAATAGCTGTTAAGATATTTATAAAATTGTTTATATGAACTGAGAATATTGTCTGTACCCAAAAAAGGGCAGGAATAAATTAAAAAAAAAATTAGACTTAGAAAGATATTGAATAAGTTAAAAAAGACATTAAATTAATTAACTTAAGGGAATATTCAGGGAACAATGAGAATTCAATGAAGTAATAATTAAAAAACAATTGCTGTATATTGTGTAGGAATTAATTGAT
This sequence comes from Copidosoma floridanum, assembly GCF_000648655.2. The sequence goes on from NW_019380634.1 coordinate 190,365, forward strand.
TATTCAACAGATAAATTTTAAAACTTGATAAAAATTATTTTAAATATTTTATATGATCGGCAATCTGAGCAACTTCGCTCTTTTACACAGGGCAACGAACCCGCCCTCCGACATATGAACACTAACACTTTTGTTTCCAATTATAAGAGAATGATTTTTTCCTCGGTACAGATAATATTCTTAGCCGATTGTTACCACCACCAATTAACCGGGGTTATACTCAAAGAAAGGGAAGTCGTAGTACTTGTCATAAATACCGAAAGGGGCGTCCTACCTGCTAGGAATATATTTATTTTTGCTTCACGTTGAGGCTCGTTTCCGTTATTGTTTCGTCCTTCTTCCATTTGAGGGCTGTTTCGAGAAAAATTATCTCTCCTTGTCATCATATTAACTCTCGAACTCGCATTTAGTGACTCTCTTGCCTGTACGCTTGCCGTTTTTCTGCTGTCGAGTGTTTTTGTTATCTTCCTATCTACTGGAGGATGCCCGACGCTTGGAGAGCGCATCGAGCATTCTGGAAGTTTAAATTTTCCACGCGTGACCCGTCAGTTCTCGTATTTTTCTCATGATTGTACTGACTATTTTGGTTTCCTCTTTGATTGTAGAGGTTGCAACTGTTGTCCCTGGGTCCGTTATTATTAATTATTTTTCCGTCACTGACTATAATTGTTATAGTTGTTACTACCGGGCGCGTAATTGTTATAATTATTTTCTCGTTTCTGATTATAATTGTTATAGTTGTTATTGCTGGGCGCGTAATTGTTATAATTTTTTTCCCGTCACCGATTATGATTATCATAATTATTATTAAGTGCATAATTATTTCCCCTATTTCGACCATTGAAATTCCTATTCTCTTCGAATGGCCTACTATTGTTCCTGTTATTATTCGCCGGAGGGCGACTATTGNTTCGAATGGCCTACTATTGTTCCTGTTATTATTCGCCAGAGGGCGACTATTGTTGCAATTGAAGTTTCTATTATTATTATTATAATTATTATATTTGGATGTGTAGCTATTATGTTTGTTATGGTAATTTCTAGGGTCAGGGTTACTGTACTGCACATTAGGTACCTGATCATCGTACGCAGGTCTTCCTTCATTTTTGTACTTCATCTCCGTTAGTCTATTGGGTGGTTCTGTTTTGGGCCTATCGGGGTCTTTTATTCTTCCGTTTTTCGCATCCCTCCATAGCTTTTCGCACCCGCTCGTAGAGTGCAGACAGTGCTCCTGACAATATGAGCACCACTTAACATCTTTGATGTCATCCCATTTATCCGTATCGCTCTTTCCCTCCGGCATATCGCTGATTACCATGCCTATCCTTGGCTTCCTCTTACCAAAACAACTCTCCCGTGTTGCGTATGTGCTGAATTTAATGGGTGCTATTTGACGTGGACTTAACTCGTTATCTACGTCTATAGCCGCTTCAATGGCCTCCTTTAGTGTTACAGGTTTTACCCCGGCCACGTTCCAACTGTATGGCGCTTTCAACCCATAGATAAACTGTTTCGCTGACTCACTATCTGCGGACTGTTTTAGGGCAGTTTTCTGAATTTGGGACAGCTGTGGGTTGGCGTCATGAGTCATCATTATTCTATTATGCAACCGTTGCACCCAGCTGCAGTACTGAATAACTGACTTGCTGTTCAGTTGAGTCAGTGACTTAAGTTGGGCTAGCTGTGTATCGATGCCTCCTATGCTCCCGAATCGTCGTGATAGAGCGAGTAAAAATGCTTTCAAAACAGTGATAACCGGGTGCAAAATTGATCTGCCGCCATCCCCCTAAGTGTACCACCTAGTGTACCTATCAAGTATTTTCCATATTGCGGTGAAACTGCTAGACTTGCTGTCCTCACCATCTGTTCAAAAAGCAGAAAGTTTATTGGATCTCCATTGAATAAAGGGATGCCACTCGCCGCGCTGTTGACATATGATAGTGCACTATAGTGCATGCTAACAGGGTACGTGTTTTCCGCTCGCAGTTGACTCATGATAGGGTTTATGTAAGTTGGATTTGGCTTCCCGTTTGGCTCCCGAAAAATTTGGGATTCCCGTTTGCTGCCCCCATGCATTCTTATCTTTTCCGACGTTCTTGACGGTAAGCCCCAATTGTTTTTATGGCCCAGTACTAATTTTCTAAAATTTTGTGTTAGTGCTTCCTGTGAAAACTGTGTCACACAACGCTGTGCTGTTTGCTGCGCCACTTGTTTTTCTCCTCGTCTGAACGCATGTTGAAGCGTATCCTGTGTATGTTTGCTGTCGAACCTATCTTTCGAGTACGAGTTTACGTCCCTCGAAATTTCGCTCATCCCATTTCCGGCTGTATAATCTGCATTCTTTAAGGGTAACGTATTCGCAGCGTCGTTTCTTACGGTGTTTGAATATTCTGCACCCGCCCCCATTATGCATGACGTTGTTTGTGAGACTTTCTCCCTAATTACCCCTGGTTTTATTTTTTTAAAGAATTTTAACATTAGCATACGCTGTTTCTTACCCATTTTTTCCCATTCCATTTGAGTTTCGGGGCTGTACTCTAAAAATACGGTCAGTATTTCTGACTCCAACTCTTTTTCTGGATACGAGGGAACTTCGTTCTCCCTAACACTAATTACATCATTTTGTGCTTCATCGAAGTTTTCCATCATAGATTCTTCATTGTTCTTTTTTTTGTTTTTCTTTATTTCCTGTCTGTATAAGAACGCTTAAACACTTATAAGTAAATTTCTGTATGATTCTTTGCGTTCCTATTTCACGATGATAAACCTACTTTACTTCAACGTTTACCGTGTGTCTAATTTATTATTTGTTTATTTATTATTTCCTCACTTTCAACCCAATCAATTTATTTTCACGGTCCGAAATCTTTCTGACTCACAATTAATTACTCTAATGATGCACCACCGATACTATGAGGAGGATACCGAACGCAAAACCGATATAGCAAAAAAATAAGTTCATAACGCACTAAAATTTTTAGCAGAACCCCTGGGACAGTTAAATATATTTGTTTATTTATAAATCTCAAATACTTGCCATATGCTCCCGGCTAGAATGATTGCAACCAAGATCTTTATTATCCTTGTTTGCTTGATTTCTATCGTACCCCGGGTATCCTCCACCTTGGTCCTTGATTGTAGCTGCTTTTTCTCGTACTTCAGTAACTCCTCGTTCCACTAATTCCTCTCGTAGCAGTTCTTTGTTTACTTCGTGGCACGACACCATGTGTGTTTCCAACGAACGTATGTAATCTTATTGCAGTGAAAAATCTGATAGCTTATAGCAGAGCGGTGAGATGGTTACTTAAGGGCCCAGAGATCGTGGGGTCAATTCCTCGAGTAGGATATATTTTTATTTTTTTGTTATCACGATATTTATGATTAAAAATTTTTTTTTCCAACGTTTTTGAAGCATGAACAAGTAATCAAATTAATAGGTTTCAAATTATAAAACAAATAAGTAAATAAGCGTACACTTTTGTTTCCAATTATAAGAGAATGATTTTCTTAGCAACCTTACTAGCCAGCAATGTTTAAAGAATTATATTTTTTACTAAGCATGAATTACTAGACATTAACTAAACATGAATACTAAGGTAATATTTTCAACATAAACTTTATAACAAAAATCAAAATAAGTGTGCTATCATTGTTTTTTCATAATGCCTAACCCCTTACTTACTTAACGTAATTATTTATTCGAAACGTTTCATGATCATTGTTTTCATCAAAATAAATGTAGTCACAAAAGTGTATTATTCTACTGGAGATGCGACGTGTTCACCAAAGTGTAAGGATTCAATCAACAAAAGTACGTATAATCGAGCACAAGGCATTACTAACAATTGGCTGTTGGAAAATACAATTAATCATTATATGAATCGAAGTGCCCACAAAAAAGCATATTTAGAAATTTAAAAACACTATAAAGAAGCACGAAACTATAAAAACTTAAAAACATGCTGTGCTTAAAGTATTTTATTTATTAAACGAAAAAATTTCATTAATTTAATGAACAAGTGTAAGCTCAATAACGATACATTCGAATAACATCGGATCATCAAAAACATTGAAATGTAACCTAACAAATCGAATATAGTTATACCGACGGTTATGCAGAAGGAGGAGTCAGCTCAAGGTTTGGATAAAGGTGTCAGTTCAGAATTTGATTAAAAAATGTGTCAGCTCAAACTTATGCTGAAGAAGGCGTCAGTTCAATTTTTGGTTAAAGAAGGTGTCAGTTCAAACATGATTTTTTTTCTTTAGTTTTGTAGTGACAGAATTGATTATAGCTCAATCCCTATGTTTTATTCAAGACTCAAAGACATTTTTATTAATTTATTATTATCTAAATACTATTTAGTATAAAATACGCTCTGTAACTAATCCCAAGTAGTTAATCTCAATTAACCCAACAAAGTTACTGGTATTTAAATAACATTATACCTATTTACTAAATAAATAAAATCACAAACAACTAATCCCCAATAACCTAATGCGCTAGCTTGCCTGCAGTTTTGTTTATTTCCAAATAATCAAAATTCCAAACAGCCAATCCCTAATGACCCAATGCACTCGCTTGTCTGCACTTTTGTTTATTTTCTAAAACTTTGCACACTTACAAGCTCTTCTTTAAAATTAAGAAAAAGTAAAACATCTAAGTAAATACAACTTATGCTAAATTTAGAATAAATTATAATTAACGAAAGCATATACAAGTAAAGGTTAAGCTTTTCGGTACATACTATGAACATATCTAAGTTTTTGTTTCTGTACTTGAGTAGTGTGTTAGCTCAATTGGATACGCACTTTGTTTTGTACCTATAGGTTGAGAGTTCGAGCCACTTGAAGTCATTTTTTTTTTCTTTTTTTCTTTTTTTTCGTATTTAGTTACTCGAAGCTCTTGCTTGTGTGCCCTTTTATTTATTTATTAAGTATTGTACATTTTGAGAGCGTATTCTAATTGCCAAGTAATCCAAAGTGCTTGTTCAGCCGTGCTTTTAAGTATTTATTGATTAAGTCTTCAACGTTTTGAGAGCCTAATTCCAAGTTTTTTGAAGCGCTCGCTTGGGTGCGCTTTTACATATTAAATAAATTCACTTGTAATTAATATCATAATGAACAAAACAATTTTTATAATTAACATTAAAATGCATTATAAAATTATAATATAATATAAAAACTGTTTACAATAAATAATAAAAGTGCACACAAGCGAGCGCTTCGAGTTACTTGAGATTAGGCTCTCAAAATGTTGAATTCTTGATAAATAAATAAAAGCGTGGCTAAGCGGGCATTTTGGAATACTGGGGATTACATGTTTAAGGTGTTGGTTGTTTATTTAATAAAAAAAACGAGTGGACCAGTAAGCGCATTGGGTTATTCCTTTAAATTACGATTAATAAATATATTTAAGTATGCGCGGATCGAGCGTATTGGGTTATTGGAATTGTATTGCAGTGCAGTATAAAGTGTAATACTGCTTGACCTGAAACGAAAAGAGGCGCCGACGCAGCATTAGCAAATCTCGATCACGTTTGTCACTGTTGTCCCTCTCACCTCTTGAGTTTCTGCTCCTGAAAAAGGGGGATTGACGCGGGAGTTCTCCCGTTCTACGGGGAGAACTAATAATTAACGCACAAACAAATACCTTTCACTATTTCTTTTATTTAAAACACTTAACACTAAAACACAGTCTCTCTCTTCACAATACATGACACAACGCTTCACTTCGTCCTCTGGACGGTGCTGCAGCGACTCAGCCTTGCACTACGCGAGCCGTAAGCGTACGTCGACCACGTCCGGCTAGTCTTGGACCAGGAGGGGCTCCTGCTCGTTCTAGACCCACACTACTCTGTACACACTCACACTCCGTCCTCAATCTTACATACTACTATACTCCCTCTCTCTCACTCTCTCTCTACTCAACGATGCCTCTCTCTCACTCACTCTCTCTCTCTCTCTCTCTCTCTCTCTCTCTCTACTCTACATTACACACACTCTCTCTCTAGCCTCACCTCCTGGTCAAACAACCGCGAGTCCTACCCGGTGCGATGTCGTCCGATGTCCTCAAGCGGGTCGTTCGTCCTACGGCTTCACCCTTTCTATTCCGGCCTAAACTCACAATATTTTGGTCCATAAATTGTTGATTTATCGTATTTATGGCGAATACTTCGTCTTAAAGATAGAAATGATTGGCTTGTTGCAATTTGGCAACGCTGCAAAAGATAAAGAATTCTTTAAGAACACTTTTGGAACTTTTTTTAGTGGACATAACCTGATAAGTTCACGAATACATAATGAATTCCTAATGAATTCTTTCCGAACTTTTAAAAGAATTCATTAAGAATACTAATATTTATCAAAACATTCATAATGAATTCATACTGAATTCTTTTATATGTATTCACTAAGAACTCATTTCCATGAATTTGAGTCCTGGACAAAATTTCTGGAAATTTTGTCTCGACAGTGGACAAAATTTCCAAAGACAACATTTCTAGACACAATTTCCAGAAATTTTGTCTTGACACGGAATAAAATTTTTAGAGATAGAATTTCCAACTAAAGTTTATTAAAAATAGTGTCTGTGTAAATTATGCTAAGGGCAAGTTTTCTGAGATGAATATTAAGGCTTTTATTCTGTAACATTTTCTAATGTAAGACTCTTTTGCAGGCGTATAAGTATATAGGTTTGTATAATATCTAAAATTATTAATACTTTCCCAATCGGAATACTTTTTTTCGTATGATTAGGTAGTAGTTTCGCTTAAGACATGAATATTATAGTTTTAAAGGGGTAGCTAAAAAAGAATAAAACAATAAAAACTGAAATGGACATAGTCAGTGATTTATTGTTTTTTATGTTACTATGATATTTTTACAGTAAACAAATACAACCTATGCATTCTAGTTGGAAGTATCCATACTATGGCACTTAATTTCACATAACTGCACTAAACAAAGTTATTTTTTTAACATAATGTCTGTTTCTTTAATAATATCTGTGAGTGTCATTTTTATTATTTGGTGTAAGATAGTATTTGCTGTTTTTAGCGATGAAAGAGACGGATTAAAAGGGATCTCTTTTGACTTTTTTTTTTTTAAATTACCCGAATAATAAAAATAATTCTTGTATTCACACATGTAAAAATAAAACAAAATTGTAGTAAAATAAACGACTCGCGAGTATTGTTTTACCTTTCTGGATGCCCCCGCGTCTTCCTGTATACATATATAAATTTATATAATTTTTGAGCGTGAATGTTAA
>NW_019380634.1:201546-214079 GCF_000648655.2 Copidosoma floridanum
GTGTTTTGTGCCGTTGTACTATTTGACGTTTGTGGCGTATCACAATTAGCTATTATTATTTCCTTCGAAGGGCTCATTATTGTCGGCGTAATCGAAAAATTCGGCTTTTGTCTGTTTAATGTGTCCATTTGTCTCTTGCGCAATTTTCGTTTTCTCTCCTCGAATAGTACTGCTGCTGGTGTACTCGTTGTTTTTACTCCCCTTCGAAATCCCGGTTCTTTCATAATATACCCTAATTTCCCGTCCGTCATTCCTTGGGAAATAGGATCATCCCCTGCCGTAGCGATTGGTCTCGTCATTTTTTCAATTTCATCATCTGATGCATCCGAACCTGTGCCTTCTATTTCCATATCGAGCTTACTTTCATTCTGTCCCTCATATAATTGTTTTTTTTCTCCCTTTTATTACATTCATAAAAATCGTCAGTGAGCGGCACATTTGCTGTATGCTCGTACTGTGGTGTCTCTCCTTCACTCTCTTCTTCCCTCGATCTTTCTCGTGCTTGATCGGCTTTCTCCGACGCTTCAACACCTCTGCCTTCAAAAACACCTTTCCCAAATGTTACGATACTTCCATCTACCTCGTTTGTTTCCGTTAACTTTTGGGTGCTTTTCACTCTCCTCGCCTCTTCGGCCGCCAAGCTTGATTGTATCAGCTGCCAGCCCCAATCATCGAGTCCCGTACTGTAATTTTCTGATTCGCTATTCATTATTACTGGTGTTCCGCAATTTGCAACAATAACGTCTTTTGACGGAATCTCGTTGCGTTCCGTATCTGTTTCTGTTTTTAAATTGCTAACTATAATATTCTTTCTTAGGTGACCTCTTTTTCTCTCTGTTTTCTTTATTTTCCTGCTTAATTTTTCGTTTATTCCTACTTTTTCCTCGGATTCGGAATCTCCCTCACCATCAGCTTGACCATCTATTTTCGTTTCATACTTATTTTCTTTCCGTTCATCCAAATTTTGTTTTTTTCTCTGTACTTTCTTATCCGAATCCTCTGAATCAGAGTAAATAATTTTACCCTTTTCAGTATTTCCCTGAATACGCTGTTTACGGGTCGCTCGTATTTTAAAAATGCGCGCTGGAGGCCCATCGCTATCGGCTAGTCCTTCTTTCTCCTGTTCGTCCGCCAGCTAAAACAGTTCTTAGCGTGGCCGCTCAGTGTTTATTTCTCTCTCTCCTATTACTGGATTTCGAGAGAGTGCGTCGGGTGCTTTGTTCGAAATGCCTGGCCGATACACTACGTCAAATTCGTAACCTCGTAGCTCCGCTTTTAGCCTATTAAACCTTATTAAATGGCTCATGATCCGTGACCACTGTAAATTTGCGCCCAAATAAGTACGGCCAAAACTGTTCTTTTGCAAACACTATAGCCAACAGTTCCTTATCATACGTTGGGTAGCGTAATTCGCTCCCTCGAAGGCATCGTGAAGCATATTCACACGGTCTATCTTTACCCAACTCGCCTTGGCTTAATATTGCTCCTATTGCGTAGTCTGATGCATCTGTTGTGACTATAAAAGGCTTGTCTAGATTAGGTGCAATAAGTACCGGCTCACTACATAATGCGTCAACTAATGTTTTGAAAGCTTGCTCCTAATGCTCTTCCCATTTGAACTCTGTTCCTTTTCTCAAGAGTTTGGAGAGTGGCTGAGCAATTTTCGCATAATTCTGGATAAATCGTCTATGATATCCGAAAAATCCAAGAAATTGTTTGATTTTCTTAGCATTCGTAGGCCTCGGATATTTTTTCGCTGCTTCAATTTTTTTTGGATCTGTTTTTATTTGTCCGTTTCCTACTACGTGTCCCAGTACTTTCGCTTCGCGTTTCAAAAATTGGCATTTTTCGGCTCAATTGTCAAGTTTGCTTCCGAAAGCCGCTTTAAAAGTCTAATGAAACACCTCTCGTGCTCTTCGAGGTTCGAAGCAAATACCATGATATCATCCAAATACACTTCGATTTCATGACCTTGTAGACCCGCCAACGCGAGTGACATCGCTCTTTAAAAAATGTATTCGGCGAGTCCGTACACCCCATTGGCATTCTCTTATACTGATAATGACCGTCTGGCCCAGAAAATGCTGTTTTGTGTGCGTCATTCTCATGAATTTCTATTTGGAAAAATCCCTGTTTTAGATCGACTACTGTAATGTATCGAGCTGACGCTAAATGCTCGAGTATATCACTTTGGAATTGTAAGGGATGGCAACTTCCTACCGTTATTTCATTGAGCTGCCTAAAATCAGTTACCACGCGCCAACGTTTCTCCCCGTCCGGCCCCGCATGCTTGGGTACAATCCACATGTAAAAATTGTATGGTGATTTCGAAGGCTCGACGATTCCTTGCTGGAGCAATTTCTCTATCTCTTTTTTCATCTGTTCCCTTAGCGCTGGTGGGTACCTATAGCGCTTCGCCGTCACGGGCTTGTCCGTCGTAGTTATGATGCGGTGTTCCAATATATGAGTAGCTTTCAGTTGTTCTCCATCCAGGCCAAATACAAACGGATTATACTCTATGAGTTTCCGGACGTGTGATTTTTCTTCCTCGTTGCAACTTGAAACATCAATAAGCTGCATTATTTTATCGATTCGCGCTATTTCTCCTTTATCCGACAACCTACTTAAATTGTCAGTGTTCTTGAAATCACTATTGTTCCCGCCGTTTGTATAATTATTTGTAACGCCATATTTAACTTTGTTCATTTTTCTCCTTTCTCGGCCATCTGCTTAAAAAAGTCTTATAATTGCCTTATTAACGCCCCGAGGTCGTCCCCTTCGACGCTAAATGGATCGGCCTCTCGCATCACTTCGCAATCTAAGAACTCTATTTCCGGTACAGGTATGCTTATTGTTTCATTGAGTGTGTTTACACACTCAGCATAAACTTTTACACTATTATTTGTGGCTATAAAATTTTCGAATAAAACTCCTTCTCTTATTCTTTGCAAAGAAACCTACCCTACTTTTATTTTTTCGCTATTTACCCCGACACGGGCATATATAACTTGCCTTGACCTAGCAAGAATCTCGAGCATCTCTGGCTCGATTAAATTTATTTTCATTTCTCCTAATTCAAAAATATTTTCTGCCACGCTTATGCGACCTTGATATAACTTAAAAATGTCCCATCCAATAATACCTTCCCCATCTATTGGGAAGTCACGTGGGACCACATGCAACCTACCCATAAGGCCATTCAGTGATATTTTAACTACATCTAAAGTGCTACGCTCTCCAAGCGTAACACCTACAATTCTTACTCGGTTCCTCACATCAAAGAATGCATTTGGAAGAATACTGTCTTCCTTTATAATAGAAATTTCAGCTCCTGTGTCCGCATAGAATTTTGCTTCCTCCCCTTTTAGTTGAGTGCTTGTCATAAATACCGAAGGGGGTGTCCTACCTGCTAGAAATATATTTATTTTTGCTTCACGCTGAGGCTCGCTTCCGTTATTGTTTCGTCCTACTTCCATTTGAGAGCTGTTTTGAGGCAAATTATCTCTCCTTGTCGTCATATCAACTCTTATACACGCAGCTACCGACTCTCTTACCTCTACGTTTGCCGTTTTGCTGCTGTCGAGTGTTTTTGTTATCTTCCTATCTACTGGGGGATGCCTGACGCTTGGGGAGCGCACCGAGCATCCTGGGAGTTTAAATTTTCCGCGCGTGACCCGTCTGTTCTCGTATTTTTCTCATGATTGTATTGATTATTTTGGTTTTCTCTTTGATTGTAAAGGTTGTAATTGTTGTCCCTGGGTCCATAGTTATTATAATTATTTTCCCGTCCCTGATTATAATTGTTATAATTGTTATTACCGGGCGCGTAATTATTATTATTATTTCGTCGCTGATTATGATTGTTATAATTGTTATTACCGGGTGCGTAATTATTATAATTATTTTCTTGTCACTGATTATGATTATCATAATTATTATTGGGTGCATGATTATTTCCCCTATTTCGACCATTAAAATTCCTGTTCTCTCCGAATGGCCTATTATTGTTCCTGTTATTATTCGCCGGAGGGCGACTATTGTTGCCATTGAAGTTTCTATTATTATTGTTATAACTATTATAATTAGATGTGTAGCTATTATGTTTGTTATGGTAATTTCTAGGGTCAGGGTCACTATACTGCACATTAGGTGCCTGATCATTGTACGCAGGTCTTCCTTCATTTTTGTCCCTTATCTCTGTTAGTCTCTTGGGTGGTTCTATTTTGGGCCTATCGGGGTCTTTTATTCTTCCGTTTTTCGCATCCCTCCATAGCTTTTCGCACCCGCTCGTAGAGTGCAGACAGTGCTTCTGACAATATTAGCACCACTTAACATCTTTGATGCCGTCCCATTCATCCGTATCGCTCTTTCCCTCCGGCGCATCGCTGATTACCATGCCTATCCTTGGATTCCTCTTACCAAAACAACTCTCCCGTGTTGCATATGTGCTAAAATCATTAGGTGCCATTTGACGTAAACTTAACTTGTTATCTACATCTATAGCCGCTTCAATGGCCTCCTCCAGTGTTACAGGTTTTACCCCGGCCACGTTCCAACTGTATGGCGCTTTCAACCTATATATAAACTGTTTCGCTGACTCTCTATCCGCAGATTGTTTTAGGGCATTTTTCTGAATCTGGGACAGCTGTGGGTTGGCGTCATGAGTCATCATTATTCTATTGTGCAACCGTTGCACCCGGCTGCTGTACTGAATAACTGACTCGCTGTTGAGTTGAGTCAGTGACTTGAGTAGGGCTAGCTGCGTATCTATGCCTCACATGCTTCCGAATCGCCGTGACAGCGCAAGTAAAAATGCGTCTACGGTATTAAACAGTGATAACCGGGTGTAAAATTGATCTGCCGCCATCCCCCTAAGTTTACCGCCTAACGTATCAATAAAGTATTTTTTATATTGCGGCGGAACTGCTAGGTTTGCTGTCCTCACCATCTGTTCAAAAAGCGGAAAGTTTATTGGATCCCCGTTGAATATAGGGATGCCACTTGCCGCGCTGTTAACATGGGACAGTGCACTATAGTGCATGCTGACAGGGTGCGTGTTTTCCACTCGCTGTTGACTCATGATAGGGTTTATGTAAGTCGGATTTGGCTGCGCTTGATGTTGCTGCTCTCGCAAAATGTATTCCCCATGCATGTTATTATCCCAAAACGGCCAGTCAGATGACGGGGCTATCGGTTGGCCTCTCACCCTTTCATTTATTGGGCCCGTGGGTTCGTAGCTGGGTCCAGCGTCCTGCATCCTTGCGCCCGAAAAATTTGGGATTCCCGTTTGCTGCCCCCCATACATTCTTATTTCTTCCGAAGTCCTTGACGGTAAGTTCCAATTGTTTTTATGGCCAAATACTAATTCCCTACAATTTTGTGTAAGTGCTTCCTCCGAAAACTGAGTCACACATTGCTGTGCCGTTTGCTGCGCCGCTTGTTTTTCTCCTCGTCTGAACGCATGTTGAAGCGTATCCTGTGTATGTTTGCTGTCGAACCTATCTTTCGAGTACGAGTTTACGTCCCTCGAAATTTCGCTCATCCCATTTCCGGCTGTATAATCTGCATTCTTTAAGGGTAACGTATTCGCAGCGTCGTTTCTTACGGTGTTTGAATATTCTGCACCCGCCCCCATTATGCATGACGTTGTTTGTGAAACTTTCTCCCTAATCACCCCAGATTTAATTTTTTTCAAAAACTTCAACATTAGCATACGCTGTTTCTTACCCATTTTTTCCCATTCCATTTGAGTTTCGGGGCTGTGCTCTAAAAATACGGTCAGTATTTCTGACTCCGACTCATTTTCCGGATACGAGGGAATTTCGTCCTCCCTAACACTTACTACATCACTGTGTGCTTCATCGAAGTTTTCCATCGTAGATTTTTTATTATTCTTTTTTTTTTGAAATTCTTTATTTCCTGTCTGTATGAGAGCGCTTAAACACTTATAAGTAAATTTTTGTACGATTCTTAGCGTTCCTATCTCACGATGACAAAACCGCTTTACTTTAACATTTACCTTGTGTCTAATTTATTATTTGTTTATTTATTATTTTCTTACTTTCAATCTGACCAATTTATTTTTACGGTTCGAAATTTTCCTGACTCACGAAAAATTACCTTAATGACGCACCACCAATACTATGAGGAGGATACCGAACGCAAAACCGATATAGCAAAAAAAAACAAACAAATTTATAACGCACTAAAAAAATTTAACAGGACCCCTTGGACAGTTAAATATATTTATTTATTTATGGATCTCGAGTACTTACCACATGCTCCCGGCTAGAATAATGGCGACCAAGATCTTGATCATCCTTGTTTGCTTGATTTCTATCGTAGTCCCGGGTATCCTCCGCCTTGGTCCTTGATTAAAGCTGCTTTTTTTTCGTACATCAGCAACTCCTCGCTCCACTAATTTCTCTCGTAGCAGTTCTTAGTTTACTTCGTGGCACAACACTATGTGTGTTTCCTAAAAATCGCGAGAGTCGATACTTTATCGTCGACAAAAACCGAAAAAAAAATTTTATTTTTATTTAATCACGATTACAATCCCACTTCTGACACCAAAACTGTTGCGTAGGATTCTATGGTCTTGGGGTGCACACGAAGTAAATAGTCGTGGAACTAGTATCAACGTCTTTATTAATGCAAAAACGAGAGAAGAGCGCGTCGCGTGTGTACGACCTTCGTCCTTGACGGTTCCAGCCAGAGAGAGCGCCCCTTTCAGCATCCTATCTGCTTATCGCTTTGCTCCCTCTCACTACAATCATCTGTAGTAGGCCCCAAAAAGAAGGGGCGCACGTACGTGTAGCTATGATATTGTACGTGACAGTTACAACTACAATGCCAAGAATGAAAAAAAACAAGGTTGGTTATATAACTTAACACATTTTTTGTGCATACACCCAAACATACCCCTCTCCCTCTCTCTCTCTCTCTCTCTCTCTCTCTCTATTTAACGCTTACCTTTAGCTCTGCAACGTTCACTATTCAATGTTTGTGTTTTTATTGGCTTGTGGCGCACACATATCTATAATATTGTACATATGGATCATTTCAGAAAAACGGCGTTGTTTCATGACACCAGTATCAAGCAATACATTAAATTATTTCGTTTGTTAACGTTTTATAAGTGTAAACCGTTTTCTTAATAGGATTTTGAGATGAATTAAGCAGCATTAGAGTTGACGTGGTAACCTAATTTTTATACTATATTATTAAAAAGCATGAAATATGGGGCGCTTTTTATTTTATTACAAGGCCAATGCTTTTATAGAATAAATACGTCAACTTTCAAATACTTGAACTTAACCATCATTATTAATTTTTTGACAGATACGCATGCATTAAAAAAAATGTTCGGCCAGATTCACCATTGATGAAAATCATGATCCAAGCACAATAAAATTTGCAGTCAAGGAACGCAGTTGTATTAAAAGTGAACATGAGTCTTTATATAAAAGAAAAATACGAGAAGTGTACAAAAAGGAAGCATCAGTGGACAGTAAAAAATCACCCAAAATGATTTACGACGAATGTAATTCAAAAGACAAGTAACAGAAAATTTATGTTTATAGTAGCCACATATGATAAAGAGACAAGAAATTCTTTTTAAGTAAATTTTCTATTAAATTTTTTTTTTTAATAATGTCAAGTGGATAGTTTCTTGAAGGTGGCTTATTCGACTTTTTAGAAATAATCTTAAAAATCAAAGAAAAAGTTTTAAACACATTTTAAATACCCGATTTTTGTTTTAAATGTCCGACTACTCGCACTTCAACATTTTTATTGAAGATTTTATACATATTGGATTGTGGCAAATGATGCTACAAGAAATATCCAAAAACACACACATATATACATATGGGCTATTCTACTACGAAAACCGGCATATTTTGAGGGCCCAAATGGACAAACGTTTAAAACGGATTTTTAATGATTAAAATTTTTTTTTCGAAATTCAACTTTATTCTCACATTCCTATCATGTAGTTACCATAACCATTCATACTAATGTCTATCCAAGTCGATGACCCACCATCAAACGAAGATATAAAAGCGTTCTGGAAATCCGTTCCAGGCTCTTAATAAAAAAGGAGTGTTACGGGCGAATCTTATAAATTCGTTAAAAAAATTGAGATTGTATAGCACCAAATAAATATTAAACTTCGTCCTTGATGTTGCTGAAATCAGCCTCACGCCAAAATAGCCTCACCACGGATGAATCAGACCTCAAGGGCCCCGTGGCTTAAATTTTTTTTTTTTTACTCAACCTAGCTTAAAAACAATGTATGTCATTGTAATTGGATACCTCGAATATTTCGATACGTTTATAGGACAAACAAAGGTCGCAAGAATTGGAAAATATAATTTTCCGTAGATGTGTATGTACACGTGTACACAAAAAAAATAGGAAAAACATTCACAACTCTTTTTTGAGCTCTTGTGCCACCTTAAAAATGAATAAAATACGTTTTTATTACTCCCACTCATTATCCCTTTAAGTTTTTTAAGCCGTAAAAGGCCGCCAGACTCGGAAAATACAGAGTTTTTCGTGGATACGTCAAATATATTTGAGCGTATACGAAAAAAATGGAAAGAAAAATTTATATTTTTTTTTCAAGCTCTTGTGCCACGTTGGAAATGAATGAAATATATTTCTACTACTCCCACACACAATTCATATGAGTTTACATACTTTCGATTTTCTGTACATAACTTGGCAAATTTCATTAAAACATTTTTTCGAGTAGATTATTAACCTCAATAAACGTGGTGATTTTTTATGTAAATCATATTTTTTGTTTTAACTAAATGTAAATTCCAAAAACTCTATTTTGGATGCATATATATATATATTCACATACATGTACATTATACATAGGTACAAAGACATGAAGTATGAAATAGCGTATAATACTGTACAAAAAGCTATGCAAAGAGTTCGAAGCAAAGTAAAAAAGACTGAGATCAAGAAAAAGTACGGATCAATCAGAGAGTTTTGTGAGCACATAAATGAGGATCCTTCTCTTTTGGAATTATCTGATGGAAATAGTGGCAAAAGAAGAATGTCTGTTGAGTTGATAAACTCATCATCGAAAGCTGATCATGCTATAATTTATGATCAGAGATTCTTCGAAGAGTTTAATGAAGCAGAGAGTACCATATTTGTAGATGCTACATTCAAAACTAGTCCGAATATTAAAGGAGTAAATCAAGTTTTGACTATAATGGTTAAGAAGTTTAATGTGGTAATTACATTTTCATTTTAATACTTAAACCTGTGTTAAAGTAGAAAACTCTTATCCAGTCTCAATTTATACTTTTTTAAAATTAAATATGCGGTTTTTGATACATCTCTAATTTTTAAGTCTATCTGTCTCTTAATTTTTTAGGTCCATCTATCTATAATCTATCTCTCAATTAATATATTGATTAATAACTAAAGTAAATAAACCACTTTTTTAAAAGTGATAATAATTGAACTTTTCAATAACTTAATAGGGCTGATATTGGAAAATTGAGATAATTTAGAATTTAATAAAAATATAGTTATACTTTTTGCTACAGTAAAAAATGTACAGTCGTGCCTTGGATGGAAAAATTTAGTTTTTTGCATAAATTTAAGGAGGTTTGGCAGAAAAGTTCAAAATTGAGAAACGTGCCAAAAAAATTTATGTTATATTTGAGCATATCAGAAGTGCACATAAATTTTTTCAGATTTTTTACCATGGAAATTTTCGAAAAAAAAAAATTAAGTATTGACAGTTTACACGGTCTCTCATGAGAGAACAAAGTTAGGTTGCCTTTTAATTGAAATAAAGGTATATTCTAAATGTGTTCGAATAAATAAAAACGTTTTTATAGATACCTTAATACTAAAGGAAGATGCTCGACAAAAAAAAAAACAAGCCTTGACAGGCATTTTTCAAAAATATAATCTATTACAGTCGTACAGTTTCAAGTTTGTTGAGTGCAAGAGGAGGTGCGCGGTAAAGGGGGCTCAGCTGCGCGGGCAGGGGGGACTCCCCGTTCCTCGCTTCTCTGAATAATACTCCCAAACCCCTTAACCACTTGCTTTTATATATTTTAATACGTGTTATATTCTCTCTCTCTCTCTCTCTCTCTCTCTCTCCCTCTCTCTCTTTTACTGAGGACCTCTTCTAGTACAGGCAAGAAAGTATGATATGGCTTGTGTAACAATAAAATTTCCGAGTAATTACTTATGTACTCCATAGAATCAGTATATATAAAATTGTACTTCTCAAGATTAAGCTATGTCAAGATAAATTTACTTACCATGAACGTCAACTATCGTACTTAACAGGTTTTCCCAGTTGCATGGGTATTAATGAGTAGAAAGACGACAAACTCATATACAGCGCTGTGGAGCTCCTTGAAACAAAACTTCACCAATTTCAAGCCAACAAAATCAATGTGTGATTATGAGAAGGCTCTTATAAAATCAATGAAATTTAGTTTTCCCGGGATAATTGTAAAAAGGTGTTATTTCCACTACAGCCAGGTAAGCTTGATTTATTTAATGAATTGTACTATTTATGATATAATTTATTTTATTGTCATTCTATTTGTATGGTTCTACCACTGTTTCATGTGTGCTGTAGTCTACGCTACATTTTTTTATCGACTTTTTTTCGATAATACAATTATTTTTTTAGTAAAGTAAGTATTTTGTAACTGTTCTGACAAATTCAAATATTAAAATTAAGAAGTATTTTTTCTTAACATTTTTACTAAAAAGAGCTCGCTATTTCGCACATGTTTCAAGTGATACTTTTAATTGTTAGACCAAACTTAGCTCTGGTCAGCTTTTGTATATCTTCATTCATACTACTCTTTGGGAAATTAATTTTTCTTTTATTATTTCGTTATTCAGAATGACTACTGTATTATTATTATTTTCTTAAATCTTAATTTAATCATTATAAAAGCTCACCAGCCCTACTTTTAAAATCATAACTCCACTTGTATATATGTTCTGAGAAAACCCTAGAGTTTCTTATTTTTTAAATACTTTTCTATAAGTAATTAACCATTGGAGTTTATGAGAAAGAGACAGTGGTTGATTAATTTTTTTTAACATGAATGGATTAAAAAACATTATTTATCAGCTTGTGATTAATCTCTGAATAGTTAATAAATTTTTATGAATGCAAAAACGTCATGAAATTAATTAAAACTTACAAGTAACTCAGAGTGTTAATTTGAAAATATTTTGATGTAAATGCACAATACTTGTTCCAGATTTATTTAAAACATTGTTTGAAGTTAAAAGAATATCCTAAGCATAAAATGCGTTCTTAGACTAATTGAAACACAAAAACAACGTTAAGTTATCTTAAATTTTATTCATAATTAGAAAGAATAGAGCAATTATTTATTGATTTTATTATATAAAAGGAGGCCATCTTTAAATTACTAAAGACATTTTGACAAGAAGAGACAGTCTTATTTTCTTGCTCATACTGACATGAGGGGAGAGAGATCCTCGTTATTTTGTTAGATTTTCTTGTAGTTATAATATTTTTTGTGATAAAAAACAAAGATTAAAAATCTATATCAGAAAATAAATGAAAAAAAAAAAAAATTATTTACACTCATCTGATAGATCCTCCGCTTATTATCTACAAGAATTATTCTTATAGTATACACCCTTACTTGCTTGAACACATAAGAAGTGACACTTGACTTGCAGATCTTTTAATCGGGGCTATACAAGAATTTCTAGACGTTGTGTATTCACTGTGCTGACACTTACGCGCAAAGTATAAAATTCAGGGGTTATTTCATCTTATTAGCCAATAGGAATAAAATTTTTTTATTTTTCATACAGTAAATCGATGTCAGTACAGTGTATAATATGGGAGACTGGAAACTAACAGCCAAATCTTCAGCGGGTGATTCAATTTGAACTGACGTGTTCTAAAACTAAAAGTTGTGTAATGTTTTTTAAACAGTAAAATAAAAAACTTATTTAAAAAAAATACATATTGCGTCATTTCATTATGACATTACAAATTACTTTAGCGTCCCAATAAACAAAAACAATGACAATTTATTGACATAAAGCTACTATACTAAATTTTTTCTCATTCACATATTTCAAATCGTTATTAATTTATGTTACCTTCGAATCAATTAATCTAAAAAACTTCAAATTTTTAAAGCGAAAAGAGTGTATATTATTTTTTACAAATAAATACTTTAGTGACTCATACTTTTATTCTTTATTTATATAGTAAATTCGTTACTTTTTTTTGTTTTACTAATGTACAAACGGACATTCACAAATGTTTTATAATTTTCAACTTTTTAGTCATATTTATCATAAATACCTTCAGTTTCGTAACAAAAATTTTCACGAGATCAGTTAAATAATGCTTAGTAATAAAATTCTAGTAGTTTTTGAGAAACTAATTAAAATATTAATAACTATATAAGAACGGAAATAAATAACTAAATAATATATTGGTTTAGTACCACATAAATTTTTAAACTAAATGACAG
>NW_019380634.1:241952-257258 GCF_000648655.2 Copidosoma floridanum
AGATACAGCCAAAAAATGAAATATTTTATCTTGCCCTATTCACGAACTCTTCTCTATATTAATGTGCCTCAAAGTTGTTCTATCCTTAAGAAATCTCATTAGAAAAAAAAGTTTTATCTACCTTGCTTTCTCTTTCAGAAATGTTTTTTTTTAAGTATCATAGGTTATGTCCACATAAAATCATTTTTTAAACTAATTTGTGTACACCTCTAACAACTTTTAAAACCTGATATTCTTCCAGATATTTTTTAAAAGTTTTCAGTACGATTATATTAAGATACAGTCAAAACCCTTCAAACTAGGGTTGCGTATGTAACTATACAAACACATCTTATCAATGGTGCTCATAGTTTATAGCTACTTTCTTCAAAGAATGTTTTTTCCTATACTTCCACTGAAACTACTACTTTACCGTTAAAAATACGAGAAAACATTTAATTTTAATTGGAACTGTACTAATAAATGCAGGTATCTTCCAAGCTTGTACAATAGTATCACATGCAAAGATGTTGCAAAATAAAAGCTAAAAAATATTCGTCTTAATAAAAATAAAAATAAAAAATACTTCTCTTGAAAAATTAAACATTTGTTGGTTTTTAACCGTTACTATATTTGTAACTCAATGTTTACAATACCACAAAATTTCTACATATGTTGTAACTATAAATATACATAATGTTTTTAAGAAGAACGTAATTTTTTTTCAGTGTTACCTACTCCAGTGTAGACGTACTACAAAGTGGAAAAAATTTAATGATTAAATAGTTAATACAGTTTGTAAATTTAATAACTACTTATTAAAATACGTATTATTAGCAAAAAATATCGAGTGCTCGAAGCGCACCTGATCTGTCTAGTAATAATGAAAAATACATTTACTGCTAATTTATTTAATGTATTAATTGTTCATTATTTATGAATCTAAAATATTAACTATTATAACATCATTATAATTTGTTTACATCTGTGAGTCATTTAATTTTTACTTTTTATTTTTATGTAACAGAAGCAGGGTATGCCAGAAGCATAACAGTAAGTAAAGCAGAGAAAGAAAAAAAAGAGAAAAAAAAGGAAAACATAGTTAATAAAACAGCAAAAAAAAGAGCAAACAAAAAAGTTGGAGAACTAGTTCCTATTGACGAAAAAAGGAAAAGGACGAGGAAGATCGATGAAGATTATAATTATTATTGAATTAGAATGTACTTGATTATAAATTACTTTAATGTTATTTAGTAATTTCAAAGCTTAGCAAAAGCTCCTAAATTTTAGCAATATTTATGGGATCATTTGCCAAAATGTTCTATTAACACCTACAGACAAATAGCATTCGCTTTTCCGTATGCTAACATGCAAGTTCATTTTTATACCCACACTCACATATATACACACAAAATTATCAAATTTACAGATGTGAAGAGGCAGAGAGTGTTTGATCTCCATTTTATGGATTTAGTCTATCTACTGATACGCCAAAAAAGTGTCTCAGTCATGAAATCTGTTATTTTCTATGTAAAGAGTTAGTACATAATAAATAAATTTTTGTGAAAATAATTGTAAATTTATTAAGGAGTAGAATTAACTACCATCACGGTAAGTTAGAATGTGTTTTTAGACTGACTTCTGTGTAGTAGGTATTAAATGATAAAAATATGCGCCACCACAGGATGATGATGTCTGGTAGATGTGAAAGATACTCTTGTACTTATACTTACTCGGTTGACAATGGAAGGAAAGTAGTACGTGATTTATATAATGAGAGCAGCTTAATTTCGAAAGTACATTATAACAATTAGGCAGCAGTTTACTTTAGTACTTAGTAAAGAGAAAAATAAATTTCCGACTAATATTAAGGTCTTTAAATAAAATATTTTAACCCATAAACATTTGTACCAATTAACTTAATATGCTATAATAAAAAAAATTTTTGATTTCATTAAGATACAGCCAAAAAATGAAATATTTTATCTTGCCCTATTCACGAACTCTTCTCTATATTAATGTGCCTCAAAGTTGTTCTATCCTTAAGAAATCTCATTAGAAAAAAAAGTTTTATCTACCTTGCTTTCTCTTTCAGAAATGTTTTTTTTTAAGTATCATAGGTTATGTCCACATAAAATCATTTTTTAAACTAATTTGTGTACACCTCTAACAACTTTTAAAACCTGATATTCTTCCAGATATTTTTTAAAAGTTTTCAGTACGATTATATTAAGATACAGTCAAAACCCTTCAAACTAGGGTTGCGTATGTAACTATACAAACACATCTTATCAATGGTGCTCATAGTTTATAGCTACTTTCTTCAAAGAATGTTTTTTCCTATACTTCCACTGAAACTACTACTTTACCGTTAAAAATACGAGAAAACATTTAATTTTAATTGGAACTGTACTAATAAATGCAGGTATCTTCCAAGCTTGTACAATAGTATCACATGCAAAGATGTTGCAAAATAAAAGCTAAAAAATATTCGTCTTAATAAAAATAAAAATAAAAAATACTTCTCTTGAAAAATTAAACATTTGTTGGTTTTTAACCGTTACTATATTTGTAACTCAATGTTTACAATACCACAAAATTTCTACATATGTTGTAACTAGAAACTTTGTTCCCAGAAATTTTGTCTTTAGAAATTTCGTCCAGTGCCGAGACGAAATTTCCGAGTCAAAATTTCCAAAAACTATGTCTAGAAATTTTGTTTTTGGAAATTTTGTCTAGTGTTGAGACTCGATTTCCGGGGACAAAATTTCCAGAAATTTTGTTTTTGGAAATTTTGTCCAGTGTCGAGACAAAATTTCCGGGGACAAAATTTCTGGAAATTTTGTCTTTAGAAATTTTGTCCATGACTCCATGAATTCTTTTTGAACACAAAGTGATTTTGGATGCCCTCTGGGAAAGACTCTGATTTATGTGCATTCACTTGAACCGTCGTCAGTAAATATCAACTGTTGTAACTTAAAACAATATTTCAAATAAAAAAGTTTTTATTTACTAAAAATTTATTAAAAAATCCAAAATATTCACCGGTACAATAAGATATCCCTTCATTTTTTTTTTCTTTACATATCCCCTGAGACTCCAGATGATTTTCTTGTTTAGAATGAAATTCGAGACGGTCAAGAGGTTAAAATTGTCAGGTTATTTGCATCCTTTGACTTCGGATAAAGTCAGCGTTCCAATGGCTACAGTTACGATAGCTTGAATGGGTATGGCTGCTTGATTGGGATGCAAACAGGACTGATTTTAAATTTCGTTACTTTCAATAGAAAGTGCAGGCAATGTGACTACAATGAGAAGAATAATATCTTCAAGGAGTATGAGTGTCGGTTGAATTTTCAAGGTAGCGCTAAAGATTTGGAAGCTGAGGGAGCTCGTCTACTTGTAAATGAAAGCGATATTTTCAAAAAGGTGAATGTTGAAGTCGGTGTATTTTCGGCACAAAAAAAGGTGTCAGTATAATATTTTGTATACGATTGGAACGAAAAAAAGTAAAGACCCAGACTGAGAATTACAACATGAAACAATAAAAACGCTAAAAAAATATTTTAGTTATACAGTGGAACAAAATGTTGGAGAGCTGGATAAAATGAAAGCTGCTATTAAAAATATTCCAAACCACGTGTTTGGATTTCATGAAGATTGTGGAAGTTGGTGCACCGCAAAAATCAGCAAAGAGAATCATGTTGGCTTGCAATTGAAAAATCCAGTGTTGCTGGAAGAACTTCGTAATACATTTAATAAACTCTCAGAGAATGCAACAAAATTTTTAATGGCAGCATCTTCACACGCTAACGAAAGTCTCAACAATTCAATGTGCAGTAAGGCTCCAAAGCGAATCTGCTATAGTACGAGTGAGTCCAGCGATTACAGATTTGCGTTAACAGTCGCTCAAAAAAATTATACTGAATCGTTCATCTCTTGCATTTTCGATGCTCTGGGATTGCCTTCTATGGAACGATTAAAAAATCATATACAAGTGGTAAATCGTACAGCAGAATTGTAATTAGATTTTTTATTTTAAATCAAGACTTTAATGAAACGTCTAGCTCTGTGATATTTAAAGATAACGATGTAGCAATAGTTTTCTTTGACTTGGAAACCAGTGGTTTTAATATGTTCAAGGACGAGGTGTTACAAATACCTTTAAAATGTGTGGATCAGTCTTTCAGTAGTTATATAACTCCAACGCGCGCTATTAAACTTCGGTCATCAGAAGTACATAATCTAACGAGAATAAATAAAAATCTTTATAAAAATGGTAAACAAGTTACTACAGCTTCTAAATCAGTTGTTGTGTCGAATTTATTGAAGTTTTTGAAAAGTATAGAAAGAAAATGTGTTCTGATAGCGCACAATTGTGATTTTGATTCTCGTCGTTTGATAGTATTACTACAAAGCTGTGATTTACTTAATAAGTATTCTGAATTATTATAGGTTTTACTGATACGTTAGCATTGTTTAAAAAAGTTTTAAAGATGTTGAAAATTATAAATTAAGTACTTTAGTATCTTGTAAATTACAAAAATCTTATTTTGATGCGCATGATGCGCAGTTTGATGTAGAAGTATTAGAATAACTCGCTAAAAAATTTCTTGCGTTTCAAGATTTGCTCAATGTTAACACAACTTTCTTAGATGTTTGTAAATATATCGAAAATAAGAAACACAGTGATAATAATAAACTAACGTTTCTTCCTTTACAAAATGTAGTTTCTAAGGAAATGTTAAAAAGATTATCTAAATTGAATTTTAGCTATCAAGATTTAGTTAATGCTTTTGATATCAGTGAAGCTGCAGCTATAAGTCTCTTAGAGGAAAAAGAAAATGGCGCGGCCAAAATAATTAAAAAAAAGCATTGTATCCACCGTTGTGAGTCATCTTATACCGATAAAAAAAATTGATGTTACAGTTCTATTGTTACCAAAGGGATATGTTATGTTCGTATAATGCATGTAATAATTCTATTATTTTTCTGCATAACATGTAAAATAAAATTTAATATTAAGTTAATACTATGTTTGCAATATATTATAAAACCTGTTCTACAATCTCAATAGTTTTCATTACTGTTCATTTAAAATCTGTTAGTCATGTGTGGAAACTATTTTCTGAATGGAGTTTTATTACTTCATGAAATCAGACACACCCTTTGACTTTTTTAAAATACCGCCTAGCGACACTACAGCTCCGAGTTGTAGCTTCTGCTGGCTATAGATGCAATGTTGCCACATGTTTTTGATTTCTGTTATTTTTATTATTCTGTCACAAATATTTTCGTAATATCAATTATAACAGCAGTTGAAACTTTGCACAATTGTTTCTTACACTTCATTCTCTCTACACCTCAAACTTTGTTGTCCTGTATTATTTCCATCACACTTTTTAATCAAAAACTGACTTCTGTTATTATTTTCAATAAGTAGTCAATGTCCTTAAGAACAAAGATTCCTCAAAAAAGGGGAGTGGGTGGATGACTCTCTCTCTCTCTCTCTCTCACTCTCATAGTAAAATCGTCCCATAAATAATCAATAACACAAATAATGTAATATATGTGGTGAATCAAAGTCATATATGTATGTATGTACTTGCAGCAATTGAACAAAGACAGACAAGACGTGGCATTGATAACTTGAGGTAGGATTCTTACTTGGCAGCAAATTTAAAATGAGGCATGAAAATTTAAATATCTCGAAGACATTGATATTCTATTATTACACCCCTGAATTTCGTACGCCTTAAACGTGAACATCACCTTAACTTTGGTATCTGAATTAAGATTTATAATGAATATTGATTACTAGAATAAGATCCTTTTAAGTATCCAGTTAATTAACCAAATTTAATAAGAAATTAATTATTTTATTGGACAAAGAAGTATTGTTGTTGAACTTTACCATTTCTCATAATTAATTCAGCCCACATTTGGAAGCTCAAGGTGAAAAATTAAATGAAAGACGATTAAAACATAACCTTATTTTTCTTTTTTTTTAACCACGTATCATGAGTCAAAAATGCAATCAACAAATTTACTGATTTATGTATTGTTAAAAAAAAGTAACTCACAATAAATCGTACAACACAGCTGTTATAGTATCGACATAATCTAATCGGTAAGACAGACAACTCTAATTATTTCCCGGAGTGCCCTGAACCCTGAATAACAAGCTGTAAACCTAACGCTCATTTAATTTAGCAATTTAGGTAGTTAATAATCGTACATTAATAATCAATTTTTTAAGTGGTAGTAAAGTAAGAAATCGTTAAATAAAGACAGTTCTCGTACATCGCTTTTATGGTTTTCGTACGTATTTTTGCAATAAATAATTATTTATTGTGAGAATTGCTGAGTTATTGAATAACTGTAATTTAGAATGTTAGGATTTCCTAAATACATAAACATGAATGATAAAAGCTTGTTGAATAAATGACCAATTTAGGATTTTTGATGCGTATAATTACTAAGTATTTTGTCTATAAATTNAGAATGTTAGGATTTCCTAAATACATAAACATGAAATAATAATAAAATTTATTTAAATAAATGACACATTTGGGATTTTTGATGCGTATTATTACTAAGTATTTTATCGAAAAATATTGTTAGAAAGAGTAATTTAATTCATGTAATTAGCTTAAAAAAGAAATTGCTAAGAATTACATGATTAAGTAATCCAATAGAAGAAAGAACAAGAAAAAAGAATCATAGTGTTACGCTACGACACGTAGTTTAAGGCCAAGGCTTTCACCTTATTCGCTTTGACCGCAATTCCGAAATTGCGCCCCCACTAGAGACTTTGAGAACGATTGGTCGTCATTAGAAAAGGTAATTATTATCAAATCGAGCTTCCCACCAGGTGGCCAACCCTTAAATGTCGCTTTTATACAAGCATGTGGAAATCAATTCATATAGTACTGTCCTTTTCTAATTATGACCAATCGTTCTCAAAGTGCCCAGTGGGGGCGCGATTTCAGAATTGCGCTCAAAGCGAATAGCCTGGGATCGACAGCACAGGGAGTTGAGGTACTAACGGTATAGGCCGAATCCATAAATTAAACGCTTTTAACAGATCATTTTACTAATATATAAAGCAGAAGCGCTAAAAACGTTGTAATCGCTAACCGCGAAAACTACTGAACCGATTTTGTTGAAATTTTGCACACTGATTCATGATACTTCCTAGATGGTTTTAGTATAGTTTTTATCTTAAAAAATTTAATGACAATAGCAATAAATGAGCTCAAAGTTTTGCAAAAATATGCAAGCTTTTCACTTTAGTTAAGTAAAATCCGCTAGGTGGCGTCGACATAAAATCGAAGCTACCTGCAACATAATTAAATAAGTGTGGTTATAATAGGCTGGAGCGTCTCTATAGTGTCGTAGTCGAGTTTCGGCAACTCAACGAGCTGTATAGATAATGCTGATAATAGTCTTGCAGCTGGGTATCCCGGTTACGGACGACACTCTTCTCTAAGGGAACCTAGGAAGGGACCTAGGTGTCCATTTACCCTGAATCTCTACGAGTGCGATCAAAACAAATAAAATAATTCCAACCGATGCCATCTCTGCCACAATACCAGGAGACATATCTAGCCAGAGCACAATCTGGTTCAACTCATCAGAGTTGTGAGGGAATAGTCCCACCATCCCACCTGGTGCAGTAAGAGAATTTGTGGCTACAAATGTAAGCAAGGGAAAACAGCTTTGAGGATCACGGGCAGCCACAACGGCTACCTTCTTGGTCGTCGTGTCCCCAACGCGCTTATCCACATGTTTCCGTCTAACGATGAGCGGTTGGTTATCCGGGGAACGACCCGAGACGAGATATTCTTTGGTCAGCGGCGTACCTTCCTCGATCACAGTCTCCCTACATCGAGACTCCCAGGGTTAGAATCGTGCAACCCGTAACCAGCTCTTCATCATCAGAAATAATAATAAAGAATAGCCTGGAAGTTTCACCACTGGCGCTTTTTAGAACCACTATAAGTATTTACGTTCCCTACTTAACCATCAATTTTATCGGTTCTTTTTAGGATCCACCTAAGTGTAAACTACCTTGCCAACAAATACATTTTTATTACCATTTCCGGAAGCAATTCGTCGACTAAAAGACTATATTAACTAAAGACGGGCACTATTACACCAAGTCAGCCATTCACTAGCAGACGTCACCTGCGGAGTTGTTCTTCGAAAAGGCTGGAAAACCCGGTAACTGACGACCCTATATTACCCTCTCGACTCTAAGCATTCAACCAGGAATCACTGATCCTCTCCAATGTCTGCGTTGGGCAAACCTATAACAGCTATGTAGGAAAAAAAACTTGAGCCAACGGGACAGCCTCCACCGGACAAGTATCACTAACCAATCTCCCCATCTAAAATCACCAAAACAACTGAATCTGCAACTAAAAAAGGTGCTTTAGACACCAACGTCTTCGACGTTATACCGGGAGACGTTAGGAAAGAGCACTACAACTAGCCCCAAAGCTTCGGAGTTTGTAATTTTTCTTCCAATCAGTCTGGGTCTTCAACAGCAAGCCAGAGAAGATCACCCTGAGGTATCCAGGCAGTCATAATCGCTGTTAACTGCAGTCAAGAAAGAGTTAACTAGAGAAGCTCACCGGTCTTTTTTAGGACCATCGGACGTCGAACTACCTTGCCAACAAATATATTAGAACTTAACAAAGTTGACAGAAAACACACTTTAGGGGTCACACAAATTTTAAGCATGCCAAAAGTCGCAAGAGGGTGAATCGGAAGAAAAAGTTCAAGTGTATCTAATAAATACAATTTTACTTAGGCGTCAAGAAACTGACGCAGAAAATTTATCGAGATTGAAACAGCAGCGTCAAAATTGACAACTAAAGAGTCCATTACGTGAGAGATCAGCTTTTCATTGTACCCTCACAGCAATCTCTGAAATCTTTAAAGATCCTACTTCAGATTTTTTAATGAGTAGAAAATGTATTTGTGTTTTTGTGGCAATAAAAATGTAGGGTTTAAGGTCCAGGACTTTGTTGCTCTGGTAATAAAGTTGTGAGATATGAGAAAAAAATTTTTTTTTAATATAAATTTTTTGGGGGTTTAAAATCTTAACAGCTTTAAAAAATAGCCGTTTTCGTGAATTACACGGGAGAAACTGTAAATCAACGGCTTCTAATGGCCACTGATCATTTAATGGCATAAAGAACGCACGGTACTTTTTAGCATAATCATTTTTTTGAATTTTTACACCTCATTATTTAACCAAATAAACTATATGGATTCCGAAAAAATATGTTTTTAATAAGAAGATTTTTGTTCTGAGATGTATCAGAAATATGTGTAAAATTTCTAACTGAAAATGTTTCACATTACATGTCAACACACTACGGTGTTTTATTTAGTAAGTCTCGGGCGAAACCGAGACGGGGGGCTGCTAGTTGTCTATAAGACCCCTTACAAATAGCTTTTAACAAAGCTAAATAGTTAGATAAGTTTGATGTGTTGAGTTCATATTTTGTAAAGAATTTCTAAAAACTTTATACAGACTGGCTATGAATAGTATTTTTCCTATTAAATCTTTAGCCTTCACAAGTTTTGAAATCAAAATATAAATATGGTCATGTTTTTTTTTTTTTTTTTTTTTTAGTGCAGTATACATTTCGTATGACGCTTGGAGTGTAATACTGTCTAGTACTCGTATTGTAACGAAATCAAACTGAGAAATATTGACTTTTGACTGGTACTTTATGCAAACCTTACATCGAATACCTTGCTACGTCGAAAGTATATGAAAATTTTAGGGCATTTTTTTAATCCATTTAATGAAAAGGCTTATATATACACTACACTAGTCAATCAATTACTTAGTTTGATTTTGTGAAAATACGAGTACAAGACAGTATTATATTACGAGTTTGATACAATACTAAGTATTTTATCGAAAAATATTGTTAGAAAGAGTAATTTAATTCATGTAATTAGCTTAAAAAAGAAATTGCTAAGAATTACATGATTAAGTAATCCAATAGAAGAAAGAACAAGAAAAAAGAATCATAGTGTTACGCTACGACACGTAGTTTAAGGCCAAGGCTTTCACCTTATTCGCTTTGACCGCAATTCCGAAATTGCGCCCCCACTAGAGACTTTGAGAACGATTGGTCGTCATTAGAAAAGGTAATTATTATCAAATCGAGCTTCCCACCAGGTGGCCAACCCTTAAATGTCGCTTTTATACAAGCATGTGGAAATNATTCAAAAACTACAGGCTAGTCAACTCATCATATACATACAATTTTTTTGAGTACGATCAATTACAACCTTGACTGAAAAGTTTTTTGAAGTTATTCGCTATGCGCCTGTCAGGTGGCGCCGTCGAGTGAGAGAAATTGTCCCTCACTAAGATCGCCAGAATGCATCGAGCCTTATAGAAAAATTTTAAATAAATTTAAAAAAAGGTTATTAAGAGTGAATTGACCAAATAAATCAGTGATTTAAGTGTGCATTATGTTGGTGTACAGTAATAAATTTTGTTTGGTGTTATTACGTGTACTACAAGATTGGAAAAAATAAAAACATGGATTGCGATTGGATGGTAACACAGCATATTTGAGTGCATTTACATGCTTATACTTGTGTACAGCTTGAAGGACACAAGTAATCCATGGAAACTTAATATAAATGTGTACAAGTTAACCTAACCTGTCATTCGTATTTACTTTTATTGAACACCGTGTTGTGAGAAATAGATAAATATAATCAGTACTTGTGTTTATCGAGTTCCACGCAAGTGCAAGCATGTATATGCACTCATATATACTGTGTTATCACTGTCGCAATTCATGTTTTTATTGTTTCCAATCTTGTAGTACTCATGATGACACCAAAATAAATTTATTACTGTACACTGACATAATACACACTTAAATCACTGGTTCATTTGGTCAATTCACTCTTAATAACCTTTTTTTAAATATATTAAAAAATTTCCTATAAGGATCCATGCATTTTGGCGATCTTAGCGAGGGATAATTTCTCTCACTTGACGGCGCCTCCTGACATAGACCTGCAGCGAATACATCTATTGGCTGTGTGCAGTAGGCTGAAACAGTACCCCTACATGGCAAGAAGAAGTGATGATGGATAACACGATTACATAGCCTACACTGAGAATCGATTATTTAATTATCACAATATTTAAATTATCGATTTGCAGTGTCAAAAATTTTTTTTAAACATATAACAACTATTATTTTAGAGTTAAAAAAAATAAAAAATCTTACTAATATATAAAGCAAAGTCGCTAAAACCGTTGTAATCGCTAACCACGAAAACTACTAAACCGATTTTGCTGAAATTTTGCATACTGATTGTTGATGATTCTGAGATGGTTTTTGCATAGTTTTTTTTCTTGAAAAAGGTAATAACAATAGCGATAAATAAGCTCAAAGTTTTGCTAAAATGAGCTAGCTTTGCGCTTTAGTTCAGTATGATCCTCTAGGTGGCGTCAAAGTAAAATAAAAGCCATCCGCAACCAAATATAGTAAAAAGTGGTTATAAAATGCCCCATTGAGAAGACAATTACTGTAGTGGATCATCGGCACTACACCAAGAACAGAGGAGTCCGTTGTGCAGCTGGGCATCCCAGCTACCGATGACATTCTTCTTTCATGGACAAGCGAAATAAATCGGTTAATACCCTGGATCCCCAAAATCAACGAGTGTCACGAAAAAACAGGCGTTCAGAACGTCAACGTCTCCGGTGAAATACCAGGAAACGTTTCTAGCCAGAGCACAAGTAGCACAACCTGCTCCAGCACTTCAGAGCTTTGTGGCCGTTCAACCATCCAACCTGGTGCCGTCAGAGAATTTTTTACTTCAAATGCAAGCCAGAGAAAACATCTCTGAAGAGTACGGGCAGCCACAACGGCCTCCTTCTTAGTGGTCGTCCCAACGGCATATCTACAGAGAAAGTATTCTCCAGGCCCATTTTCCCAACTAATGATGAGCAGTTGGTTATCTGAGGAACGACCAGAAGACAAGATATTCTTTGGTCAGCAGTGTCCCTCCCTTCCTGTACGATCTTCGTACACAGACACTCAAAGTATAAGCGTCAAGCTACCCGCAGCTGGCTCTTTATCATCAAGAATAATAAGGAATAATAATGAAGGAAAGGAAATAGTAAGGAATAGCTGCAAGCTTCACCACCGGCCCTTTTCAGGGCCAACATAAGTATTTACGTTCACTACTTAACCATCAATCTCATCGGTTCTTTTCAGGACCATCTAAGTTTAAATTACTTTGCTAACAAATACATTTTTACTACGATTTCCGGAGACGATTCGTCAATTAATAGACTATGTAAAGCCGGCCACTATTAAACCAAGTCAGTCATTCACTGGCCAACGTCACTAGCAGAGTTGTTCATTGCAAGGCTGGGAACCCCGGTGACCGATGACCCTATATTATCCTCTCGACTTTAAGCATTCAACCAGGAATCACTGATCCTCTTCAAGGTCTGCGCGGGGAAAACCTAACAGCTATAAAGAAAAAAAATAATAAACGTGAGCCAACGGGACAGTTTCCAACGGGCAAGCATCACAAACCAACCTCTCTACCTTAGATCACCGAAACAACTGAGTCTACAAAAAAAGAAGGTGCTTTAGACACCGTCTTTGACGTTATACCAGGAGACGTTGGGAAAGAGCTTTAAAACTAGCTCCAAAGCTTTAAACGTTGTAGTTTTCTTTCCGATCAGTGTGGTGCTGCAATAACAGGCCCGAGAAGATCACCCTGAGGTATCCAGGTAGTCACTTTTGCTGGAAACTTCAATTAAGAAAGACTGTACTTAAGAAGCTCACTGGTCCTTTTCAGGGTTATTGGACGTCGAACTACCTTGCCAACAAATATATTACAATCTAATAAAGTTGAAAGAAATAGCTTTTGTCGAAATAGAAGGAAAACTTCAAATGCATCTTATGAATACAATTTTAGGCGTCAAGAAAGTGACCAAAGAACTTATTAGGTGAGAGATCAGATTTTCACTGTAACCTTCATAGTAATCTCTTGAATTTTATAGATTTTTAGATAAGTACAATATGCATTTGTATTTTTGTTGCGATGAATAACGTCGAGATAAAGCTCCAGGACTTTGCTGCTCTGGTAATAAAGTTGTGTGATAAGAAAAAAAAATTTCTAATGATATATTTTTAGTAAACTTTGAATCTTTACAGATTTAAAAAATAGCCCTGTTTATAGATCATACAGGAGAAATTGCAAATCAACGGCCTTTTAAGGCCAACGATTGTTTTATGGTACAAGGAATGCACGGTACTTTTCAGCATAATTATATTTTTTTCAATTTTTACAGCTGTTTACTCGACCAAATAAATTGCATGAATTCGGAATTAGTATGTTTTTAATAAGAAGATTTTTGCTCTGAGAAGTGTCAAAACTAGATGTAAAATTTTTAATTCAAATATTTTATATTACATGTCAACACATTGCGGTGTCCATTTAGTGAGTCCCGGGCGAAGCCGAGACGGTGGGCCGCTAGTAAATAATATATCAAAATATTGTTTTCTGTTTAAAACAAATAATACGAATTCTTAACATTGAAAATCCATACTTCAAGTATCGAAAATGCCTTAAAACTACAACAAACATTTAACAAACTGCAGCTCATGAGAGGCTTCATATTCGTTATATCCAGCATCGCCTTTTCTTCGACGTTCAGGTGGTGCTGTTTTAGATTACTGCACACAGTGGAAATAATGCACGGAAGTAAGTGACAATTTCTCTTGATTAATTTAATCTTACAAATCTATCGAGTTAGAAGACGTTTATACAAGTAATAATAAATTTTTCATTATCAAATTTATTGTTTTTTCCATACGTTTTGAGGTTATATATTTTTTGTGATGTTTGTTTAAAGAAAACTGGATAAGGTTATCACAGACAATGGAAAATTCATAATTACTTGTATAAACGTCTTCTTACTCGATAAATTTGTAAAATTAAATTATAAATGAGAAATTGTCACTCACTTCCATGCATTATCTCTGGTCCAGTGACTCCGACCGTCCCCAGTAGTGAAATTCTTTCAAACTGTTACACGGTCGGAATAGACACGTTCTGTGCTACAGAGTAAATCAATAATTTTAGATTGGTCACTTTTAGACAACGTGAAACGGAAGTGAATTTTGCATTTCATGATTACCTTTTGACCTGCCACGCCCTGCTTCCTTCGCCTTGTCCCGCCAACCCCGCCGTCTTACACTATACCACACCGTTAAAGCGCATACGCAAAGAAAGTACATAGCTATTCGCACACCTGGGGCAGTTAAGTAAAGAATGATCTAGATCTCGTGTGTATTGTCTCCCCGAGGTCTAGTCGCGGTGGAGGGTTACAAACACAAGATCTGAGCATTCTTACTTCCGCCCTTAGTATACAATTTCACGTCTCCTGGTGGTCGATAATTTTCACTTACGGAGCACCCGTGACGTAAATTGTTATTTTTCTTAAGGTAATTCTCTTGTGAAAAGCTGAGAAACAAAATATCGTTAAATTTCGTACATTAAAATCTGCTGAATCCAATGATAGTTCAATTTATACTTCGAATTGCACAAAATCTCTAGAAATTTCAGCTTAAAATTGAACCGTTTAATACGAGCTCATACAGAAGAGCATTAAAAAGGAAGCTGTACAAGCATTTTCCAACTTAAAATCAAAAACCTGAGCAGACATTTTATGATGTACTTGGGAAAAAAACTCCATTCTTTTTAAGTAATATTGTTTTGGAAAATGCTGATAATCGATCATTTTTGAAAGATATTCACCCAGAAAGACATGGAAATCAGTTTCATGGTTATAAAACAGACGGTAGCAGAATACTGACACTGCTGTATGTGTATACTTAAATATACACACAAATTAAGCTCTCCTATACTTGACTAGAGTAGTCGAAGGATCTACCTTCAATTACAATTCTTTATTTTACAACTGATTCTAAAAAAAAAAAAACCTCTTCGGGAATCGAATCAGTAATCTCCTGCACTGCAGCCAAGTACCCTATCTACCCTACTACGAGCCCGGCCGATTTTAGAAGACCTATTACTCATTGTTATAGTATGGTTTGTAACTTATTCTTGACCGCAATATTCATTTACTATTCATTGATTGATTACATTCGATTATACACAGTATCAATTAACAAATTTTTTTAAATAACTGAATAATTTATTCCAAAACAGGGTAAAAAATATTTTTTAGTTGCTGTTTTTATATATGTTAAT
Organism: Copidosoma floridanum; assembly: GCF_000648655.2. The sequence continues at coordinate 257,226 of NW_019380634.1, forward strand.
GAATATTTATATAATTTCCATTAATTAATTTTT
>NW_019380634.1:257424-278048 GCF_000648655.2 Copidosoma floridanum
ACGTAACAAGTGCGGAAAAGACGATTTCCCGCACGAGTAGTGATTGACTCACACGAGTGCCGGAGTTGACGGGAACGAGTACCAGTTGAGCACACGAGTGCGTAGCACGAGTGTGATCGCAAGGTACGAGTTACCGTCACCGGCCACGAGTGCGAGTCTATCACACGAGTGCGGGAAATCGTCCCGCACGAGTTGCGTACAAGTTTTTTCGCAATGTGTGAGGAAAATAGGTACAAAATAGGTTTGAATTTTGATTTCCAGTGTGTAGCAAAATTTTTTCCGGTGTGTGGCAAAACCTTTTCCACACACCTTTTCCGCACACTGTGCGGCAAAAACCTTTGCCGCACACTTTTTCCACACACTGTGCGACAAAAACCTTTGCCACACAACTTTTCCGCACAGTGTGTGGGAAAATCGATTTTCCACACTAATACCAGTGCGGAAAACATCCATTTTCCGCACACTATTGCGAAAAAAAATTGTTGGTCCATTTTAAAATTTAATAGGCTTATTCTATATAGTTATCTATCACACAAAAAAATTGGGATTATTTAATTATAAAGGGAGTTTTATATGATTCTTCCATAAGGCTATATGTTACTTTGAGATTTTTTTAAATTAAATATATAAAAAATGGTATAGTTAACCGATAAATAATTTCTTGTGAGTATTTCTTATGCTACAAGGAATATACGTTGGATGTTTCAATAATATCTATCCAAAAAACTTGTGTGATGAACATCCTGAAGAGACTGTCACTCGTATATGAAATATTACCCCATTGAAGATAAAGTGATGCCACAGGATGGTCTTCTTTCCTTTTTAAGTATACATATATTGTGGGCAATTAAAACGTTATTAGAAACGAGTGTGTGTGCGTATGTGACAAATGTGAGTGTGAAGTTAGAGATGTAATCAGCGTATAAAGCGGTAGGAAGTTATTTGGTAATCATCGAAAGATTCGATGAAAGCGCACAGCCTTGTGCTTGTGAGCGTGAAGTGAGCCGTACATGCAGTTAATTTTATGACGTTACGTTCATAAGTAAACATTCACAGACTGTATAATATACTGTCATTTATCGATTGACCTACAAGATTTTTATGAGATTGCACGTATTATAAGTATCGAAAAATGATCTAATTAAATTTCTGTAGACATAGGGTGCGTAGTGAAAATGTAATAGGCATTTTACTACTTATCAGTTTAACATGTAATCTTATAAAAACATCGGTTCATTTTGTATTTTAAAAAACTGACGTATACGAGATATTTATAAGAGATTACGAAGAAGACGCTAAAAACAATAGTTACATTTTAATAACCCAAAATATTTGTTTGGTGCCTGTGAGATCTTTAATTAGCGATTTTATTAATAAAACTAAGAAGTTAAGCACATATATTATATATACAATAGCATAGATACAATACATATAGATATACGGACGCGTTGCCATTGGGATGAGTTTTACAGTCGATTAGTGCAGTATCGACAGTACTACCTTAATGACACGTAATACATTTGCATTGGCATGTAGGCTAAATGTATGGTAGTACCATACCCCAATAAACTGTAATAACTTTTCTGATCGTTGGAATAAAAACTCATAGTGAGAAGTTCCTACTATTACAATGATAAAAAAATACTAAGCTTGTGTTAAAACGCACAAGAAGAAGCTTCTGTAATTTAAGATTTAAATTGAAAATTTATTTAATTAAAATGATTGCACAACTGGACGTAAGTCAACTAGATAAAAGATTTTGTTGCTTTGAAATACAATAGCAAAGTTGAGCTTGCTTCTTTGCTTCATCGAGTTTTATAAAAAGAAAACTGTTTGTAAAAAATGAATAGTGGCATGGCAACGCATTTTAATTCAAAAAACATCTGAGCGTCTCAAGATTTCCGTCTGTGAGAGAGATAATTTCCCTATTACCCTGTAAGTTCTCCTCAATCTTTGCATAGACGGGAGACAAGCAGCCTCGAACGATACCTTCTGTACTAATTGCCGAGCTCGAACAACCTACTCGGTGATTTTCAGTATCACCGAGCTTGAGATACTCTTATACCTCCTTATACTCTAAATATAAGAAGGAAGCAAGTTTGCATTTATTTTACAGTTCATTGGTTTAGTTAAGAACAGCTTGATTGTCTGTTTGAAAAAATTCAAAAATTATGGATCCAGTGTTTGGCCAATTGCCAGAAGATTGATTACAATTTCTTAATATTTTTATCTGTCATAGACTGTCATAAATAGCAACAACGTAATATTAGCTAGATGCATAAAGTTGGAGTGGAACATCAAACCTATCGGTATCCCCATGGTGAGAAAAATTATTAACCTTTTCCCTCTCAGTAATTAGCGGTGGTTTACATAAATATTTACGAAGAACAAGAATTTTCCTGTGCATGCCCGAATTCAAATGTTATTTGAGGAAAAATTGAAAATCACAACTCCCAATGAGATGTATCTTTTATTTTTCGTAATGCATCCATAAGACAAACTGAAAGGGCTATGCTACAACGAGATATCTCATTATAAGTCATACACTTGACTGTGCCTTGGGTTTAATACTTATGTTAACAAATTGTGATCTTATCATCTTTTCTTACACTCCCACGACAATTTTAATTTCTTGTTGAACGCTATGAATAGTATATTATGTAGAAAACTGTCAAAAATTATATTCCTTTGCACACTAGTGTAAAAAATATTATATGCAACGAATGTGCGCGATGGTTCTCACATTCATGGAATCTTTTACCGCGCTTTGCTCGGCAACTACTTCAATACCCTCTTGTAAGACTCATCGAATATGCGCATTTTTACCAAATACGCTATTTTTATAATAAAATCACACGTAATATTGAAGACTCACACTTTTTTTCTGATATCGTAGAAAGGAGGAATTAGCTTTGGGCTTACCCATATAGGTTCAGAAAATAAACCTAATTTGAACTTAACTTATCTTTACTTCAACGAAGGAGTTCAGTTGCATAGTCACGTACGATTGCAAATTTGTATGAAATTATTTATTTGCCTGTACAACTAATTTTGTATGATGACTAATGTTTTTACCGGAGGAGTTCGAGCCAGCGTTTTTCCCAATGGGTAGAATCTACCAGTAACCTTCTGTTGGCCCAGACGACAGCTGTTGGCTCTGCTACAGGTAAAACCTATCGATACCACGCCAGATAAGCATGCGCCAACTCCTCCGTTTGGAGGTTGCCGTCCAAGTTTAGATATCGTAGTGATAAGCCACCAATAACTCCAAAAATGCAATGGTGATGTTTTCAGAATTCTGGGTACCTTAGAGCTAAAAAAGTTTGAGAAAAAATCATCAAAAATTTTTTACAGGTATTGGAACTCGTAACACCTTAAATTTATTGGGATAAGAAACTAACACGCTAACCATGCAGCAAGCTATCGATCAATTTTGAAGTCTCACATGTAGTAAAGAAAGTTGCGAATTTCAAAAAGAAATGTAATTTCTCCATACCTTCGGGTTAGGAAAATGACATTTTTATACCACAAAATCAGAAAAAAATAAAAAATGGTGAAAACAGTTCACAGAAATACTGTAAAATGTCATTGTCCTAAATTTTTTATACATTTAGCCTCTTGCTAAGGTATTCACTCACAACACTTCTAGATTTGGCGTAATTATAATTGGACAAAGGTCGGTAGCGATATAAACGTATATTGTTTTAGGTTCTTTCTATAAATTATTGAGTAATGGCACGTGCTTCAAAAACTATTTAGAGGTAATTTTTTTAGTGAGGAATTAGGTATGTTTTTTGAATTTAAACTTAGTGCATCCAAGAAAAGAACGCCTTCTCTGCAAAGATAAAAGGAGAGATCGAAATGATATACATATATGTAGCCATCTACTTGATGTTAGAAGTGTTTTTCACCGCATACAAAATAAAACAAAAGAACTAGTTTTTCAACTTTTTCTTGATGTACATGTATATTATATACGTACGCAGAATAGAGTAGAGTGCGGAGATAATTAATACAGTGATTTACGTACAGTTTTCGAGAAGGAGTTGTAGCATACAAAGAGAGGCTTAATCCAAGTGATGATCCTAATAAGGTATTTAACGTCACAAATATATTGTATACACTCCTATGTATTATGTAGTTTTTTTGGCAAGACCTTATACAACTTCCACCAGCACTATTATTTCATCTCTTCACAGCACCTCTGAAAAGTTTGTATTTTTTCTTTACTATTTACATGGTTTAGTTTTTTTTGCAAAGCTGATCCCCCGTCGCATCTTTACTCGAGGTTACTATAGATATTCTTACGTTGCCTCTTTAAATATATGACGGAATATAAGGTTCTTTGAATCCATTGTTTTAACTTTATTATTGAAATTCGTATCTATATCTAAATTCTTATTGCAGTATATGTACACTTATTTTTTTCCACACTAGCCGCAAGGACAAATAATATAACCATGTAAATTATAATATATTTTACTTTTCAAATTTTTATAGTAGATATTTTACATCATGTTTTGTATTTTATTTTTGACAGTAATAGTCCCAACAATAATAGGCCAATTCACCTTCTTCTCTGTGTACTACTTTTTCTTACGTGAAATTCCTTAAAAAAATCGGTGGGATAGAATACCTTACGGAATTAACAGTCAGTTTTGGACAAAACTTTCTACCAAAATGTTGAAAAAAATCATGTAAAATATTGTTAAATTTGTATTGTCTACAAAATAATTGCAATAAAATTATGGGTTAAACTTTTAAAATTTCATTCAATAGTCTTACTAATATATAAAGCAAAGTCGCTAAAACCGTTGTAATCGCTAACCGTGAAAACTACTGAATCGATTTTGTTGAAATTTTGCATATCGATTCTTGACACTTCCTAGATGGTTTTAGTATGGTTTTTATCTTGAAAAATTTAATAACAATAGCAACAAATAAGCTCAAAGTTTTGCAAAAATACACCAGCTTTGAACTTTAGTTCAGTAGGATCCACTAGGTAGCGTCGACATAAAATCGAAGCTACCTGCACCTGCAACGGAATTAATTTAGTGTGGTTATAATAGGCTGTAGCGTCACAGGAATTTCTGCTTCTTTTTCAACCATTCCTCTGTCGCCAGTCGACCAGGTAACTTCGCTGCAGTGGTCATCGCTTCATAAGAAGAACACTTAAACAGCCCTTATCAGGGCCCTGGCTTTCCACCCTATTGGTTTGAACCTCTTGAAGAGAACGCCGAAGCTGCATAGTTGTCCTCCGGCCGCCGAGCCTCATCCAGGCTCGTCAACCACTACGGATGGCCCCCTCTCCAAACGGATCAAAGGCTAGAAAACTCAAGGACCAGCCAGGTCCTACAGTCGAGCTCAAGTATGAGCAGGTTCACCGCCGCACCATGGAATCCATAACTGACGATCCTGATGCTCACATGGACGAGTGCAACTCGTTACGCTCCTCCATCGACTCCTCTGCATCCGACTCCCAACGTAAGCACTTCGTCACCTTAGTAGCGGAGCTTCAGGCTACTATTACGAGCCTCAGAGAACAACAGGCGCAATCAAACGCCATCATCTCGAAACTACAAACAACCATCGCCGCCCAAAGCGCAGCCATACAAAAACTCGCTGACACATCTACCGCGAATGCCTGCAGTCAAACCCACGGCACTCAAGTCAGGAATGCGAAACGCAAGGCTACTTTCAAGGCAAAACGACCTCAAGAAACCGGCCTCTTCAACGACTCCTCATCCGAGTCAGAATCCGCCAAAGACCCGGAAGAAGCAACGCCAACACCTGGCTTTACACAGCGTCAATCCGCACCTCCACCAATCGTCATACGTGAATCCAAACGCTGGCCGAAAATACACTCAGCGCTGGCAGCCGAGAACATCGAACTCCGCAAGGCAGTCAACGTTAACGATGGTGTTAAAATTTACACCAAGACAGTCGACGACTTCAGATATATAACCTCTGAACTGGAGAAGAGCAAGGTCGAGTATACGACCCATCAACTTAAACAAGACCGCGACCTCGAGGTCGTCATTCGCGGTGCTTTGCAACATCTCACGGACACCGAAGTTCTCAAAGAACTTCAATCCAAAGCACCATCAGTCAAAAGCGTTCATCGTATGTGACAAGGTAACCAGGTCTGGCTACTAGTCGTAGTTCACCTTGACCCCACCCCTGAGTCCAAAGCAGCCATCTTCGGAATTCGATCAATCGGCGACCAGAGCGTAAGAGTGGAACCGAAGAAAAAGACGTCCTTCATTCCGCAGTGTAAGCGCTGTCAGAAATTCAACCACACAGCAAATTACTGCTACGCACAGTGGCCCCAAAGCTTCGTACTTGGTAATTTTTCTCTCGACCAGTCTGGGCCTTCAACAGCAGGCCAGAGAAGATCACCCTGAGGTATCCAGGCAGTCACAACTGCTGTCAACTTTAGTCAAAAAAGAGTTTACATAAGAAGCTCACCGGTCTTTTTTAGGGCAATCGGACGTTGAACTACCTTGCCAACAAATATATTAGAACTTAACAAAGTTGACAGAAAACAGCCTTTAGGGGTCACAAAAGTCGTAAGCATGCCAATAGTCGCAAGAGGGTGAATTGGAAGGAAAACTTTAAATGTATTTAATAAATACAATTTTAGGCGTCAAGAAACTGATGCAGAAAATTTATCGAGATTGGAGCAGCAGCGTCAAAATCGACTAATAAAGAATCCATTTTGTGAGAGATCAGCTTTTCATTGTACCCTTACAGTAATTTCTTAAATCTTTAAAGATCTAAATTCAGATTTTTTAATAAGTAGAGAATGTATTTGTGTTTTTGTGGCAATAAAATATGTAGAGATTAAGTTCCAAGATTTTTTTGCTCTGATAATAAAGTTGTGAGAAAAAAAAAAATCTTTTTGACATATATTTTTTAGGAGTTTAAAATCTTAACCGCTTTAAAAACTAGCCTTTTTTGTAAATTCTACGGGAAAAACTGCGAATCAACAGCTCCTTATGGCCACGATTATTTTATGGCATAAGGAACTCGCGGTACTTTTCAGCATAATTATATTTTTTTTAATTTTTACAGCTTATTATTTGATTAAACAAACTGTATGTTTTGCGAACAAATATGTTTTTAATGAGAAGATTTTTGTTCTGAGAAGTGTCAGGAAAATATGTAAAATTTTTAACTGAAAACGTTTCACATTACATGTTAAGACATGACGGTGTTCCATTTAGTAAGTCTCGGGCGAAGCCGAGACGGGGGGCCACTAGTAATCTATAAAAGCTCAAATTAATTAAGTGTATCATTTATTGAGTTACAATACACTACCCCTCAAAATTTCAGAGTAGGTTGACGAATATAAACGCAAGAAAATGATAAATGAAAATTAAATTCTAAACATGTGCTCTTATGGCAACTAATCATTTTTTTACTGATAGTTGAAGCCGAGTTATTTATTTACTGAACGTAATTAAGAAGAAAACTGACGCAATAAAGTTTATGCAATTCCAAAGATACTGCTATCTCGAAATATACGTGATCACGGACTTAATCAAAAGATATTAAAAGAAACACAGGCATACATTTTCGTTTCTTATGTTGAAAGCATAGGTAAGCCTCCACTGCTGGTATTTTGAGTGTTCCCAATAAGGGTAGTTGTTAATAAGCCATCTAATTGTAAGTTTTTCCTCTCCCTATTTTTAATAATAAAGTTGTTGTATTTTCGTGAGAGGAGGTGCTTTTTGGATGTCTCAAGCGTGATAGTCGTTGATACAATCATTGTGTCGATGATTGCGTGCCAGACGATGGAAGGGGTGGTGTCATTCAGGGCCGATTCATCACTACAGAGTTATTCTGTCGGTGTATTTACGGGGCAAAAGGGGTGGAAGAGGAGGAAAGGTTCCTTCGCCTTTTGCGAACGCACGGAAGATTGTTGTTACCAGAATAACCTATACCAAAAGTGATGAGCATAGAAAAATAACGTACAGGTCTTGAGATTTCTGCAACCAGTCTCACATTTTTACATACTTATCTGGATCACCGAAAAACTTGTGACTAGTCGGTTTTATAACCATACTAGAACAAGTTTTTCAATAGTTTTGGTACATGATTTTTCGGTACCATGGATAGTCTATTTAATTTGTATACTGCGCATGGCTTTCTACTGTACCGCGCATAGTACGTGCGCTTATATAGTGGAGAAATCCTAACCCCCTAAGCTTCTGTCAAACTTAAAATCAAGTTTTGCTAGTAGTCGGTTTTTCTTAAAAATTACTTATCATAAAATAGAATTATACACAAATTTATGTTTGTGTTTTTCTACTAGATGACTCAGAAACAAAGTTACCATTAATTTTATGCATGATAACTTGAATTGGAAGAAAAAGCAAAAAGAAACAATCTAAAATGAACTGTAACTTTTTTTTGAAGCCTTGTAGAAAAAAAACACAAGAGTAATATGTTATCTGAAATTGTATTTTCTTACAAAAAAAAGTGGTTTTGACAGCTAAAAGTTAATTTTAAAAAAGTTTGATTTCAACGCTGGGCTTCGACAACATTGAATTCTCAATTTTTAAGTTTTTGAGTACCTGCATGAATGAAACTTTTTTAAATAAAGTATTAATTGGTTTTTGTTTATGACTGACGATAATGTTCATTCATAATCATTTACTTAAGGTTTAAAAAGTAAAAACTGTAATTTTCTATATAAGTATTTTTATAAACTTATGTTTTTTCCATCCAAAAGCACTGTATTTAATCAATTGTCTAAGAATTGATCAACTTTTGTACTTGTTTATTTCATTAATTAAAAATTTTGTGTTAATAACATAACAAGCTTATTAATAAGAATTATGAATATGTAAAATGCATATTTTTCTCTTAAGTCTTTTTGGAAAAGAATGTGTGTATGAAGACGTATGTATATATATACTGACATTCTGAATGCTCCCACTGGCCGACTATAACTTTCTGTACTGGTACAGGAAAAACCCGTACCACGTATCGGATTTTGACGTACTAAGCATAAGGTTTAGCTATACTCAATAAGGTACTTTAAAGTATACTACCGTACCAAATAAAACTGTACCAGTACAAATTTTTCTTGTACAGAGTATCGAAAATACTTGTACTAACATATAGAACCTGTTTTTTTGGTAACAACAATCTTCCGTGCGGACATCACGAGACGTTCGAATATGAGCGTTTTTACTTTCATTTTTCTTTCATTTTTTGTTACCATAGCAACATATGTTATTTACTATTCGAAACGAAGGAGAGAGAAAACGCCATTCTCAAAAGAGACTTTCTGTGAACAACAGTATAGCAAAACCTTTATTCAGTTATAAATAAAAGTTCGTTTTCTTAAAACAGTGACTGTTATTAAGAATTTTAGATAATCATTCCTACGAACTTTTATATCGTATATTATGATCTAAAATTTTAAATCAGTACTTAATTTGCTTTAATAAACAGTGTTAACAAATAATCGCTTAAAATTTAGGCAACATTAATAAATATCAACTTGACAGTCGCACCTTTGACTCGGGAGTCATAAAAGAACCACCTTAAACGAATGCATTTTAAGGTAGTCTATCACTCACAGGCCTATCTACAATGCATCGTCTGTCAGTGCATTGAAAATACGCATAACGCTTAAATGTTAAAAAGGCTTATTATTACGTTCAGCTGAGATATGACAACAGTGTCGATCAGCTCGCGGTAGTCGTCACATATTTGCTGTACATACCCAGCCGCATATGGCTATACATATGCAGCTGCTCTGATGCCAAATATTTAAGACATTTACGTGTGTAGTAGACAAGTAACATGACAATTGTTAAATGATTTACTACTTTGTATTTATACTGGTGATCCAAAAGTTTTAAAATTGTATAAAATAGTACGAATTATAAATTTTTTAACGGTACATTTCTAAGAATTTTCTTGGTTAATTAAGTAGCTCTTTTTGCCTGTATTCGAAAAGCCCCATTGTAACCTGTGTTAAAACTTTAAACTTGCAACTTTATCATCTCAAAAACCAATGTGGTAGGAATATTTTTTTATAATTAATTCCGAAAAAAAAATTCAAGCCTATTTTGGATCACCTAAAATAGTGTACTCTTTCGCTATCAGTGTTGTAAGTAGAATCGATGTTTATCGGTGTATCTCGCAAAAAAAGGCCCATAAGAGCAAATGTAGAGACACGTGTCTCATGTTTTATCTCAACAATACTGGAAAAAAAAATTTTCATAAAGTTCTGATGCACGAAAGCTAGGAAAATGGACACTTTTATCACTTGGGGGGTACGGAAGTGACAGGTACGGAAGTGAGATTTCGAGCTTTGAAGTACTATTGCCACTCATAGATTTAACATAAACGATTTTCCACTTACAAAACATCTATTGTCATTAAACTGTACAAAAAATTTTTCTTACCTATATGAGTAACAGAGTGATGGGTCTAGGAGTTGACGAAAGTGACCAAAATTTTTGTACAGATGAAAATTAAAAATTAAAGCATGTCTCAGTTAAAGCAGTTAAAATTTTAGATACCTTTGGCTTGTACGTTAGTCTTGTAATGATGTGAGACTAGAAAAGTGATCATTAAAAGGTGTTACAAAATTCAACAGTATGGTTTTCCAAGCGATTTCAACTGTCACTGACATTTTAGTTCAAATCGTGGGGCATTTAGTACTTGATGAAAACTCTTGCTTATGGATTAAAAATATAAAGTTATCATGGCATAAATGTAATATTCGATATCTATACTTAACAATGTAAGTGCGAGGATTTGGCAGAAAAGCTTATTTACTCCTAGTAAGAGCTTTTAGGTGCGAAATTAAAATTGAGACATGGTACGGAAGTGACATTTTAACTATATTTTTTCAATTATCTTATTGAGGAGTCAATGTAATAGCTTGGAAGTTTTATCTAAGAAAGTTTAACATTTTTAACATAACTTCAAGCAATTTGAGCATTCAATTTTAGTTTCTTGTAATAGCATAAGCTGTGAACACAAAGTTGGCCACTTACGGCAGAATCACCCATATGTACATATATATACAAAATTTTTAATAAGAAATTTTTATTTTGTACACAATTTAGTATTTTAACAAAGCTGATGATATAATTACAAATATGATAGTTTTCGTATCTGGTGGCGCATGTCTCAAGGGCAAGCACCAGACCCGAAGAACTTGCGAAGCAAGGTAACCTCGGGCGTTTCCGAAAATCGGGTGTGTTTCACTTTATAGAGTGTTAACTGTACATTATAAGTATAGTATAGAGCAAGTTGGTTTTTTTTCGTCTTTTGCTATTTCTAGCAACCCTTTTCTTTTCATATAAACATTAACTTTGTTATGTGTACTTATACTATAGCTGATTTTTCTATCCATCTTTGTCCATCTCATTAGAGTTAATGCCCTCCGATTCAGAGGACAATAAAGTCTCGAGTAGAGTAAATTTATGCACGCTTCTACTACTGCGAGCGAGTATCTTAGTTCTTATCGATCAAATGACCACGAGGGATAACAAAGGACATTAATAAGGACTGAGTTCATCAGTGATGGACGGAGTTCAGCGTGGCTGATTTGTATTTTGTGATGTCACCTTTCTATTTTTATTTTATTTTTTTCTTTATATTGGTAACACAATCTATTGACATGAGGATTTAACTGATTTAAAGCAAAAAAGTATTTTCCATTGATTTTGTCAGTTTAGTTGAATAGAACTAGCACTAACACTGAGATATACGTTAAACGATTGAATGTTTTTTGTGATGCATTTGCGATTTGAGACACGACATGTGTACATACCTTTTAAATGTAAACTGCGCAAAACATATATTTATCTCGATTTCAGAGAACTTAGGTTTTATCATCCAATTTTTTCAGTGTCGTTGAACACCACACTCTACCCTCATTAAACCATATTAGAAGTCATGCCTTGAGGCACGGTGTTTTTATTACTCAAACGATAAAGGAATCATTCAAGCGATTAATAAAAAATCTTTTTGTAGGTGAAAATTGTATCTTCCATTGGCCAAAGAGGCATATTGATAGATATATCTCATTCAGAGAAACACAAATGTCAAGTACCAAATAAATGTATCGGATGATTTAGATTTTTGATTGAAAACTTTTTAAACAAATACAAATAAATACAATGTCCGTTCAACTAGACGTTGAAACATAATTTCCTCGACAAACAACGATCCAAGCATCATTAACATTTACAAAATACATCCTTGCAATAACTAGAGCACTCACATATTTTCATGAGCCAAACCGTACGTGACGACTGTTGATAAAAGCTTCGTTTCTTAGCAGCGTTACATTCGAACCGTAAAAATTCCACGGCCGCAAAAATCGTTGGGTCGCTAAACCTCAGACATACGTAAAAAACAATGTAAGGACGTCTGTTTTAGTCACGCGATCACACTGACTATTTTTTATATGCGTAGGACGCACTGTATGCGGTACGGACGAAGATACTACATAGTTTCAAAGCGAAGGAAACGCGGAAGCAAGTCGAAGGGTAGGTCGGGAGGGGGAAAGAGGATCACAAAACTCCTCGTATTTTCCGGCCATTAACTTTCAATGGAGCTGTGCTCTCACCCTGGGTAAGGTGGCAGCTTCTTGCCCTCGCATTCGCAGCAGATGTCGTCATCGTCGTCGTCGTCGTCGTCTTTGTCGTTGTCGTCGTTGTCATCGTTGTTATCAACACACGTCTATGTGAAAGGAGCATACAATCTCGAATATAGTTACATAAATGATCGTGACCCAAAAATCATGGATCCCCAACTGATTTTGAGCTATTATCTCTCTTGTACCTACCCCCCTCCTTTACTGATTCCTCTTTTTTGATAATCAAATATTATGATAATCAAACCAATAACCATCAATTCAGAATAGGTACGTGTCAGAAGTAGTTGGATCTCATTTACGTCCTTTTTTTCTTTTGTAAGCCCTCTCTCTTGCTCTTACTATCACCCCTACTATTAACACTATTGGTGATTTTCAGAAAAATCTTCCTGTACCATCATCCTTGACTATCTCTGCAGCGGCAAGAATTGCCGTGTTGTACACAGTAGCCTAAAGAAGAGCGAGAGAGAGAGAGAGAAGCATGATACATACAAACGACTGATAGCAAGGGGTGGGATAAGGGTCAAAAGTGGGCGGTCGCGTGTGCACGTGCGCGCGCAAGCTCCCCGTGTCTGCAGCTGTGGTATACACCGACGTCACCGACGGTGTCCATATTATACCACCAGCATCGTATAGGCAGGTTGTATATACCTGCATGTAGATACGCGATACCGAGTTTTCACCACTGCAACTGCTGTCTCTTCAGTCTGGCGCGCAGCGTTGTCGCGTGCGTATACTTTGTGCTGCTTACTGTCATTCTGTCGCTACGAATTTTCCGCCGTTCTTTCGCGAGGGGCCTCGTGATGCCTTTTTTTTCTTTACGGTATACTATTGAATAATTGCTCTATTGTTCAGGGCACGCACGTTTCTACAGAGAGTTGAATGGAAAGACCTGTGAGGATGTATTTGCTTTGCTTCACGGAACTCTGACTTTTTCTTTGTTTTTGTGAGGTTTTCACAGGTTCATATTTTTCCCTAGTCACGTGCAACACTAGAAAGATGAAGGGACGAGTACCGTCGTCACCCACAGCCACGTGCCGATTGGCTACAGCTGGCTAATTCGAGATAGCGTGACATTAAAGTACATCTTTAGAGGAAGTTTGCGCAAAGGTGTTCGATACATCGTGTACGGACTTTAATTCGTCGGTAAAGTGTGTAATAAGAAAACGACCCCCTTCCTCTTCAGATCTTGTGATGTTGTAGTTTTTTGTTGGTTTTGTTGTGTTGTTGGCAGTGGTGGTAGCGGTAGTAGTGGTAGTAGTGGTGGTGGTTGTGGTTGTGGTTGTGCTGGTGGTGGTGGTGGTTGCAGTGTACACTCTTTTTACCAACCAGGCCCACTGCTTTCAGCCACTCCTGGAAAACTTAAGTCGGTGCGTTGAGCCAGACGGTAAGTGCTATTATGTCAATCGGTACCACCAGAAGCGCAACGATAAGTACTTTCTTATCTGTAAAGTATAGCGAGTAGAGCGCGCGGTGGCTCGGTCGGCTAGGTCGTGGATTGGCACGCGGGGGAGACCATGGTTCGATTCCCGGCCAGTGCGACTTTTTTCGGGCAAGTGCCTCTGTGATTTTTCACATGTGCTTTTTCACCACGCAATGCTCCTCGAGGAGGGTTTAGGCGGCGACCTTCTCGCAGCAAAAATTTGCCAAAATCCCAGTAGTGGGAGGCCTCCCATCCCTTTCCTTGTCCTTTTCCCAAGTGCTAAGTGCCCATAGTGGTGCCCTTATTAAAGGAACCGGACGTAGAGCACTATAATATAAAAAAAAAAAAAAGTATAGCGAGCTGAGCTTATACGAGAGCCGATCGTTTTCGAATGAGCTTGTAAGCCGGTCGAGTTTGTTGTCTATGGGTACGCTGCTCTTGGGATAAATACAGTGCAAACAAGGAAAGTGTCTCACTCTATGGACAATAGAATGAATATAATACTTTATTTGAAGCCTTACAACATTATCCAAGGCTAATACATTTGGCTTTTTAATGACTGATTACAAATAACTGATCTTCTTTTAAAGAGGAACAGACAGACAGATAAATATATGGGTAGATAGATTTATGTTGTATTTATACAATTTGTACAAAAGTAGCCATTGCACTCATTACAATAAGCTCATAAAAAATCTTACATATATATCTAATTGAATACATAAATAAAATATCAAGAGAGATGTAAGTAACTCCATAAATTACCATACAATTAAGCGTAGAGAGAGAGAGAGAGAGAGAGAGAGAGTTGATCCTCTGTGCGATGACAAAAAGTTAAATGAAAATCTGGTGAACTAATCAAACTTTGATTTTATGTTTTTTCATGTCTCACGATAAAAGGGTATATTGAATCTTCATAGATTTCTTAATTAATAGAATCTTAGGCTGAATGCAGTTACCACCTCTTAATCGGAAAAAGCATGGATAAAGCTAATGATGATTTGGAATTGCCATGCGTTAAAAGTTTTCGTTGGCTTTTGTATAATATTTCGCGTCGAAATTTATACCTATAGCTATGTTGACTGTTAACGTGAGAAATAGATTAAAGTGCGTCAAACTTGCAAGGACTATTTTTTTATGTATTAATGAGACAACTTTTATCACAATTTTTAACTTTAATGTGCAAAATAGTGAATAAATGAAAAAAAAAAAGAAAAAACGATTTGGAATCGACAGATGAAAAAAAAAAATGTACATTTCATATGTGTATAAATTAGTTTTATTAATACTTATGATTTTTACACGTCTCAATTATATCGAGAACAGATATCCCAAGTGTTTAGTTATAAATATCCCTATAATGCTGTAATATCGCTATCATTTCGTTTATAAAAAGAGTAAACGAGAAATTGCAGTGTGAAGGGTTATAAAATTGCAACTTTAAAGTGTACGCAGTGGGACGTGGGGTGAGAAGTTTCACATCATTGTACGCAAAATTAAGTGAAAAAATTCGATTTAATTAGTGACTTAACTGCGGAAATCATGCTAAAAATTTGTTTTTTGTTCAAAGCCATAAAATCAAGCAAGCAAAGGGCTATTTACGTGTCACACCCCATCACCCACGTGAGCAATTCAAAAAAATTTTAAATTTTCGTTTCGAAAGTTTTATTATCGAACCTCTGTCTTTTTTTAAGACTAACTTTCCTTGTTAGAAAATCTGCTAAGTTGAAACAAAAGTTTTTTGAGCTCTCCTCCCGTCTCCTGCTTATTAAAGGTATCTTCGTATTACACAGAAACATAATATACACTCCGTACAATGCCTGCAGTAAGTGTAAAGCATCCATCAGCTGCTGCGCCATAAGTCGAGACGTATACATAAACAAACTCTATAAAACGTTGAGAAGAAAAAACTTAAAAGCGAAGAGAGAGAGAGAGAGAAAGAAAGGGATAAATAGTGCAGCTAACTATCAGTATCGGCACTGGGCCATATTACGCGCGACGGTGAACAGAACAGAGAGATATCCCGCTGTATGTCTATATACACACATATCAAGACAAGTTTTTCGTTGGCTGACCACAATACTGATCTCGCCTTTCTTTTACATAGGGAGGGGGGGGGGCGAAAAGGATTGTACCAAGATACCTTATTAAAAGTTTCATCCTTGGGCAGACGGATAATGAGCGACGGCTCACTCTTCCGCTATACCTAGATTCTTTATCGGCCGTGATGGTGATGGTAATAGTGATAGAGATGATAATGACGATGATCTTGGAGTGTGAGGTGCGCTAGCTGTATTAAGGGACAATAGTATACTAAAGTTTTCTGTCGAAATTTTTATAGTATCGCGTGAAAAAAACGAAAATGCTAGAGTTAATTTCGGTGAAACCGGTTTCAACTAAGGATCAATGACAATGACAAATTTATATTTTTTCTAAGTAAATATTTAGGTTTAGGTAGTTTAATTTTTTTCTTTTTTCATAGTATTTTTAGTGAATCAAGCAGTCATCATTCTCTTATTTTATAATATATTATTTACTTTAAATCTGTGGTTTTCACTTATTCCAGTTAAAAAAGTAAAAAGCCCAGAAAGTTGGCTACCCTCTGCAGTAAGCATTGCAAAAGAAGTTTTTATTTTTTCTGGTTTCGTTCTCGTACAGACGTCAACAGTATAGAGACCGATTTCTTAGACATACTTACGTTGTAGGCACTGTCACGTGCCATTTGATATTGCAATAAAAAAAGTAACAAAATTGTTCTCAAAAAATAGTATACAGTCCCCCCTCTAGGCTGTTATTCGACAAAAATACTAGGATTTCTCTGAAAAAAGATAATTTGCAAACCAGTAGGTGCAAAAATATTTAACCACTACAAAAAAAAAAAATTTTATTTAATTAATTGATGCGAGTTCTTGAATATACGTAACAAAACATCACTATCGAACTTTGTATAGCTCAGCAAGCCCATTACATCTTCATAGTAAAACATGCGTATAGTAGATCAGAAGAAAAAAAATACCCATCTTTAATACCATCAGACATTAGTACGTACTCCCCCCTTGATCCTCCTCCTCGTCCTTCTCCTACTGCTTCTTCTCTTCACCCTTTAAAAGTTGTGTACAATAGTTTTATGATCATACGCATTCGGTCATACATTATAAAGGTTTTCAAAATAATTTCATGACGTTCATTTTTGCTTAATCCGAGCCACTTTTACGTTACCTTCAGTTAAACATGCTATTCATTTTTTCCCCCTTAAACTCATTAAAATTGAGGTTTCACAATATCAAGAATAATCGGCACAGCAATAAAAAACCAGCCAAATTGCTAACAGTTAGACAAATAAAGAGATTGAGACGATTCGATGAGATCAGTTTTCAATTTCAGTTGTTCAAAATATTAATGACCGCGTTTGCTCCCTCACGCATTCATGCATTCACAAACACAAATGCATGTAATACATTATCCCACCTTTCCGACCTACGTATGCATTGTCATCGGGTGATTATTATATGCGATTATATGCTGAGGCGCAATTCGTAACAAAATCAAGCTACCCCACGAAAATGAACGACATAGAAGGTTGTACGGTGCTGCCCTCAATGTTATTAATTTCCTGTGTTGAATCTTATGGTGCAAAACAGTTGAAGCGGTCGCTATCGACAAAAGTTCTTTACATTCTCATAAGATTACGTATTAAAATGACAAGAAGCGTCAAACGACAGGCTCATAACGAATACAGCGCGCTGCGAGTGTCGATTTTATCCAGTACATAGGGACATATTACCCTACGTAACGCCTCACCCGAAGGATGCTCCGTCTTCATAATAAAACGGAACTGCAAGTGCCAAGAAAATATGCAATTTCTCGAGTTGCAGGCCTGGCCGTATACAAGTTTGTATCTACATACAGATATGCGATTCATCTGTCTTCCCGTCCTGATAAGCGCGCGATCGAAAATACTGAGCGCCCCATAGCTAACGGCACCAGCATACCTACGACGGTTCTTGTCCTTACGTAATGAAAATGTCCCGTCGGGCAATTTCCCATCTCTATACTCCTCCTTGTAAAGCAATCGTTGATGAAAATAGCCTTTTGACATATCCATCACTCCCTCGTTTTGTTTATTAACGGACGAACTTTGGACGCCAATAGGTATCCTGCCGTTGCTTGCATTGAAGCTAATGAGTATTATGGGTTTTATTTTACAAGTAGTCGTTTTGTTAGTGTATTTCTGCTAAAAATTGACTCTTTGACAAAAATCAACTTTCAAAACTGATTACCAACTATGTAAACATAAGAAAATTATATGGTACGTGAGGCAAATGGGGAGGGTGGAGAAAATATTAAAAATAAAAAGAGGTAATTGATTTTGAATAGGGACTGTTGACTCATTTTTATCTAATTTTGTTTTCTTTCAGATTCAATAACTGACGAGAGACCAAATTTTTACTTGAAACTATGCTGCACGAAAATCTAATTTAACAGAGTTCTTGTTTTCTGAAAAAAATTGATTTCTATCCCCCCCCTTTTCCGTCTGACACCAGAAAATAATTGCAATGAATCCATGTATAATGATGAAAAATCAGCTGATTATTTTGGTCAACGTTTTGTTTTCGTACGTTCACAAAATTCATCATTTAATTTTTGTCTTCTAATGATATTTTTATTGTATATTCATACAAAGAAATTGAGCGACAGTGATGATAGTGCTTACATTTTTTTTAACTCACTTAATGGATATGTACTTGTGTGATATTTTTTGTGTGTTTTTAAAACAGACGAGCATTCAAGTTCAAATTTTAAATGGATTTTATTTATTTGTATAACGCTCAAGTAAACAATATATTTGATAAAAAAACGTACGCAAGTAAAACTTTCAATTTATAAAAGAATGCCATGGTACACCCTCATGATTTCATTACGTCACTCAAAGTTCATTGTAAAAAGTGATTTTTAAATATAAGTATGCAATGAACAATAAAATTAGATCGCACGTACTTGAGACAATGGCACTGCATTGGAAGTACATTATCTTCAATTTCACACTTTGTAAATATTTTCCGAGGTATCAACCGTTTTCACGATTGCAAAAGATACGCTTGATGCACCATACTTACGGTGATGTTGCACCTGGACAGATAGTGGCACTCTCCTTCTTTTTTTTTTTTTTGCAGTTAGAGGGGCTGCGTACTTTTAAAGTCGTTAAAAAAAAATTTCAAAAGTCATTCAAAGTCTTTCAAAGACTTTTAAAAGTCTCCAAATGACTTTAGAGTGCACAGCCCTTCATCGCAGCCGCAGATTTTCATTGTCTTGGAATGAAAAAATAGTTATCGATTCGGCAATAGATACGCTTTTTTACAATTTCGCAAACAACTCTAGGCATCTCAAAATTTGTTCTGGAGCTTCCTTCTATTTTAATAGATTTCCTACGCCTTGTCTGTGTTTTCAATTTGTTGGCGTAGTGCAATCGATGAGGTACATTACAGGAATCAATGAATAAAAGTCCAATGGAGCCTCAACGATCTGATTTCTTTCAGTATATATATCTTTAGCAATTTATGTCCAGTAAAACTTATGGTCTGCTTTTCCTGATTCAAAATACTTTCTTTCAAGCTAACGATACTTGGCATATATTTTTGTAGTTACCATTTCAATACTAAAAAATAAGCCAGCAGCCAAGGACTTCTACTACGTAAACGAACTGTGATCTGTTTTTTTTAAACGTAACAAAATTTTTTCTTAATATAAAAAAATGATTCATGATTTTTTATTTTTGTGGATTTTATCTTAAAAAACACAACTCTTGCTTTTTTTGTTTCAGCTTATAAAAAAACTGGCAATGAATACGTAAAGAGCTTCCTCAAGATTAATCCTTAATAAATCTCTTTGATTATGAAAAAACATTTAATAATTTGGTTATGCTTGTCCAATGATTTAATATGAAATTTCAATTTCTTATTATTACATTTTTATTTTTAAAATAATTTTTTTGTATGTAAACAAGATAATATAGGTAACAAATACAGGTAACAGATAAAATAAAAACAGGTAATCATAATTAAAATGTTGTTTTATTTTATATATTATGTATTGTTATTTACATTTAATTGTGTTATTAAAATAAGTTATTTTTTCTACATCAACTTGTGTCTTATTTTTGATTTAAGTATTCAACACAACTCTTAACCATCAGAAGTTTCATGTTAAAAGAAAACTTGAAACCTACATATATATGCATAGTATATATGCCATACTATGTAGAACAAGTATGTCAAATATAAATGTATGCAATAATTATGTCAAATGAAAAACATGTAAGATATTACAACGGTAACATTTGAATAGTTGCTGCTTAAGCATTGTGGATCGTCATCTAATACTACCTTGCTCCTTGCAATGGAACATTAAAAAATTAACATACACACATACATACTCAACAGATACAAAATAATTCTGTCAAGATTAAAATCAAAATTATGTATGCTGAATTATGTGGGTGTGTAAGCGTACATGTAAATAATTGATCATATTTCAAAACTAGACGAAAAAATTTCGATGATTGGGGCC
>NW_019380634.1:286315-363349 GCF_000648655.2 Copidosoma floridanum
CACGATCGCAGGGTGCAAATCTCTGTGGAACCTCCAACCTGTTTTTTTATTTTTTTTCATTTTTTTATTTTTATTTTTTTCTAGAATTAGTTAGAAGAAATAAAATTTGTAACATTCAAAATGTGTAGCGTGCAATAGAGTTGTGGTGTAGAGGATACCGGAAGTACGTCACGGGGGACGTGGTAAGGGGAGAGAATCAAGCAAAATCCACTTCTGTCACACTTTTTCTCAAGGTCAAAATCTGAAATTGTTGATTTACTCTCATGCATAACGCGCCTGTAGAAGTATAACTTCAAAAATACAGAATAAGACAAAAATATTAGTTTTTTTTCCAACTACACAGCAAAAATTGTAGTTTGATGAAGCTTTTTGTAAACTAATTTAAAGTAGTCTTCAATATTTTTCTGACAACAAAATCAAATTTGTGTTAGTTGCGATTACTTTCATATAACTGACTGGATATTGTGGAACTATAAAGCATGAGACAAAGTTTGTGACAAAGTTATCTTATCCAGAAATATTGAAACTTCGGTGGCTACGGAGAATTTTTTTTTCCTTAAAAATCACTTACATTTTCCTTGGGCTGAAACATCTGACGTTAAAAAACTTTGATCAGCTTAGTGACTTTGTCATTCAAAAGTCTTATACCTTTATCACTAGTCAACTGAGCATTAAATTAATAAGATCACATTTAATTAACTATTGCATAAAAATTTATTTTAACAATTTTTTTAACAAACTTTGACGTAATCTTTTAGTCTCGTACGCCATACGTTTTATATAAAGCGTGAGAACTTTCTACTTATTCGAAAAAAGTTTAAACCGTAACTCTGAAACTCGAAACAATGAAATTCTGTAAAAAGTCGTCAATAAATAATTTTTTTTTTTTTTTTGCATATCCTCAATTATTACTAACTTGTAAGTGTGTGGAAAAATTTTATATGAAAATACTCAAAAGAGTACTTTTTCTAATCATTCTTGTTAAAATATGTACATAATATTTTCATTCCATACTTGGATGTATAAACATTTTTTATCAAGATGCACAAGTTCATAAATACCCTAATCATTCTTGTTAAAATATGTACATAATATTTTCATTCCATACTTGGATGTATAAACATTTTTTATCAAGATGCACAAGTTCATAAATACCCTAATCATTCTTGTTAAAATGCGTTGTGTCGTGCAGGCGTGTAATACTTCAACGTCAGATAATGCTTTTTTTTATACGCGTTTTACATAGTCCGATAAATGATCTGCTCACGTTTTTTAAATAATTTCCATTGATAATGGCAAGTGACTAACATTTTTGGACAAACTAATCTGTTTCGAATCGTAAGAGTTTTCTTGTATTAGTTTTTCGCTGTTGCGGTACTCCGTTGCATGTATTTTTTCTCGTAAGCAAATACAGAAAAATACGCCTTACCGTATGAGCGTATTTTATTATATATTTGTGACCTTGTGCTCTGTAAACAAAAAAACCAAATCATAAAAAAATCAAATCATGAAAAAACCTTAAAAAATTCATGTCAATTTCTAGTAATTGAAGTAGTAATATTGTTTATAATGTTTACTTAATTAGTACTCAATTTGCAATAGGTACGAGCATTTTTAAAGGCTTGGATTTAAATCACGAGATCATGAAAAAAAAAAAAAACACTTTTCTCTAGAGGCCACGATGCTTCTAAACATTTTTCCCGTGAATAAAACATTTCTTTAAATTCAGGCAAGCAAAAGAAATGTATAAAAAGCACCCATAGCTGGTCCTTTCGTGTAGGCAGGTACGTATACATGACGAGAGTTAAAAAAGTATGATTGATCTTATTGATAATTTCCTGAATTTACGCACACTAGATACTATCTGTGGATTCTAAGAACGTGAGGTAAAGAAGTAAAAGTCATACCAACACTGATAAACAAACCAAGCATTGATGATCTCGATGGTATAAATACGTGTGCACTTTCCACATACCAATAGGGTATTGATTTAAGATACCCGCACACTTACAATCAAAGTTGAGAACGGGCGTGGTCGCACACACAACTTTGAACAGTTTGTAACGTTGCATTTTCAACCCCGAATCGACGTTTTCACGTCAATGCGAAGCCGTCCTGATACAACGCACTTAGATCACCTTCAAACACCTACAATCCCTAAAACGACAAAATTCTGCGAACCAATACTCTCTCCAACACCTTGGCTTGACTCAGCTCTGCTCTCTTGATATAGACTCCTTACCTAGAGGAGGCCCCACCGCGGACTGTCCGTCGGGAGGCGGACAATTCCTGAAGGAAATTACCAGAATATAACTATTACACACTCATACAATTAAACACACTAACACGAATTTCACCTTTAGACCACTCTTTATTTCATTTACAATAGATGAACACTTCTAAAGAATCGACGCTACCTCCAGCGCTAACTCGCAATTCACTGTACACGCACACTTTTGCCCTCGTACCCCGCATTCGAACACCTACCTACACCTATACGCACACACACCCAAAGTTCCCGCACTCAACCTAGAGAATGGCTCGCTCTAAGGTTACGACAACCCGGTTCGATCACGAGAGCATTTGGCCACAATGTAACGCCTTCGATCACGAGCTACCTACCTCACGCATCAACTCGACGACGAGAACACACGCTACACGTTCCCTCGTTGTCCGCAGGGTGTCCTACCGGCGGCCTCACCAGCTGGTCTGCTGAGTCTTAGACGACGCTGCGAACGCGCACACTTATTGTCGCAGGGAGTCCTATCGTCGGCCTCACTCGCCAGTTTAGCAAGTCTCAGACGACGCTGCAAACGCGCGCATACACACACACTTCCTACTACGTCCTATTGCAGTAGACAGACCGCCTTTTACCGACTGTTCAGGCTCAGGCGACTCTGGATACGCACGCTCTCTCCTCACCCTGTTGACATAGACAAGCGACCTCTCACCGACTTCCAAGCTCAGACGGCTCCTCGAATACGCACACACACACACTTTTACGGAAGCTTGTAGGTGCCACCACTCACGCATGCTGAGAGGGCGCTAGTGAGAGAAAAAACTCGCACGATCGCAGTGCTCGCACGCTCGCACGATAGCACTGCGATCATGAGCGTAATCGCGGGTGGTCGGATTGAAAATTGGTACTGCGGTGGTTCGATTGCAGTAAAGAACTCGTGCGACCTGCAGCTCTGGCGTATACTGCACTACATTTGCTGCAAGTATGGACGTGGATATAGGATACACCTTCTCTGAGGCAGGGTCTTAGTGTACCTCCATCTTCACTGACAACGTGGCGCACCATAACCTGCACCATAACCTCAATTAAGTGCAAGAAATAAATTTTTCATCATTATAGTGGAACAGTGTACAGCAAATGTTATGTAAACTGTAAGCAACAAATCGACGTTATAAAAGTTACTGTTGAGAAACTACATAAATATTTTTTTTTGTCAGATGGATACAACTTCTTACATTCGAGTCAGCAATGGTGTGAAGCATTTATTTTTTAAAGTTATAAATGGGCTGTAGTACGCACCTGGCGATGTAACGTGCACGTTATAATCTAGCACGTCTGGATCAATTTCCATCCTATCATCGTCGATGAATGTAACTGCAACGACACCTTCCTTGACGTCGTACGTTAATCCAGAAGCTAATGGGAAGTACCGTTTAACATCTCGAAAGCTTACACAGCCATTAACTACTTTTATGAACAACTCTTGTTCCTCATGCTTGACTTTGACGTATGTCGAGCTACTTGCCACTTTGCGTAACATCTATCAGCAGAGTTGATGAAATTAATTTTGCATGAAAGGTCTGATGAAAATAAACAAATCGTTTGACATAACAAGTGTATATAAATATTTATGTAATTTTTACCGCCCTCCAGAAAAACGATGAAAAATTAATTTCTTGCTCTTAATTGAGGTTATGGTGCAGGTTATGGTGCGCCACGTTGTCAGTGAAGATGGAGGTACACTAAGACCCTGCCTCAGAGAAGGTGTATCCTATATCCACGTCCTTACTTGCAGCAAATGTAGTGCAGTATACGCCAGAGCTGCAGGTCGCACGAGTTCTTTACTGCAATCAAACCACCGCAGTACCAATTTTCAATCCAACCACCCGCGATTACGCTCACGATCGCAGTGCTATCGTGCGAGCGTGCGAGTTTTTTCTCTCACTAGCGCCCTCTCAGCATGCGTCAGTGGTGGCACCTACAAGCTTCCGTACACTTTCGATACCTGTTTAACGCGCAGTGCTACAGTTTCCCGTCATACCAAATGCATCGACTCACTCGCGATTAAAGCGATCTCGCCCACCAAGCTCTCTTCCTAGATCTGAAGGTCTTACTTTCGGACAACTTGATTTCTCTCTCACGTACGCGTTTCTCTCGCTTCTACCTTATTCTTACTCCCTCTCGCTGTCTCGCTCTCTCAGCAACTTCGATCCCTCACGTACACTTCTTAATCTTCTCTTCAACCACGAAGAAATCCACAGTACCGTCAACCACACACACTCATCCGCACGGCCGCTTTTTACCCTTACTATATCCTAAATCCGCACAACCTCACCTCAGCACCACATACTATGTCCTTCTCCCTCACTTTCCCACTAGTCGCTAACCTTACCACGCACTACGCGAAATACCTCCAGACCACCATCTCCAGGGAAGTTATCGGCGTCGTGTCCTCGCGATGTCGCCCACTGCCATCCTGCCTCTTGTAATTGCGTAGTCTTCAGCCAGGCTGCAGATGATGCCTCCCGTAGATCGCCATGAGCTGGTGACGGACGCAGGTTGGACGACGTCTCGATGGCGCCCATGCTCTACATCCTTCCTTCTCGAAGGCCTGTTAAGGAGTCCTCTCAGTCTTGCTGCTCGCGTCCTACTGCTTCGAAATCTCTTCTATCTATTTCTTTCCCCTACTTCTCTCATACGACTCGCACACGTCTCGTTTTCCCCTTAACTACACGTATATACTCACACTCCCTATTTCCAACGCATTACAATTTTAAAAAAGACACAGTAAAAATACAATCAATAATTACAATCATCGCTTCAAATCCACAACCCATCTATTTTCCCACCAACCGACAGATTCACACTAAAATGTACACGTATAGATATACCTGCGCTCACAATATTAATGTTAACATCACTTATAGTCCTTTAATTACACATTTTTTCGTATTATTCTCGCTTTTCCCACTCGCACTCCTCTTTGCTCGTCTCACTGTCTATATGTCTCCGTTATCCTTTCCTCTTTCCTCGCATGAAACGTAACGAAAAACAAACACACGTACACAGGGTATTAAAGGAGGCTCAACACACCATGATAGTCAACAACATATACAGGTATAGTCATGACCATAGCCATATATATTATTACTTCCACTCCAAAGCAGAACAAATCAACAAAAGCTTCGTCTGCTCTATGTGGTAGTTGATGTTTACGTAGATATAACCTTTTATTGTACATAATGATAGTTGATATCAATCGCTAAACAATGTCCACGAAATGTCTATTATAAGTTAATAAATAATTTAAATAAAAGTTTACGCATCATGCATAACTATTTATATTCTAAATCGTATGGTTTTTTTATCAAACTGCACTACTTTGTTCCGAAGTAAGGAATTAATTATTTAATTCATTCACAATAAATTTTTAAATACATTTCTGCTTGGTGCATTTTTTGCAGACGACATTCTAACCAACATTTTACTAATCGTGTCTATTAGTGTACTTCAGAAGAAAATATCTCAATAAACTCCGCAGCAACCTATATATTTCTTATGTTTAATTGGAAGAGTGATAGTTAAACTATATGTCTCTAGTTTTTTGTTCATATAGCAAGTGATTTGAGAGAGTTATGATGAGATTTCCGATGAAAAAAGTGCTGTCTCCATAAGAAGCTATGTATAAGACGGTATAAGACGCTCACTTGTAACGCGTTTTACTAAAAATTTTCCGGAGCAACCTATGCAGTATGCACTGTTATGAGCTACTAGCTGAAATTTTGCACAGAGGTAAAAAACATACTCATTGACCGTGGATTTCAATTTCATCTATTTCACAAGTACTTCGATAGGTGTGTTGAGCCTCCTTAAAACGAGTTTAAAACATAAAATTGTACATAGAGTCAAGTTTTGGTGTTTTTCGGCTAAAAATGAAAAATGACCCCGTTATAAGTTGATCGATCAAAAGAAAAAAATACGTCACACCTACTATAAATAGTGATATCCTCAAGTATACGTGTGGACCAAAAGTACTTGTGATTACAGTTGTTATTCTTGTTGTTAATTATTTTAAGCACGCCGAGAGAACGCACCAACTCCCAGGTGTTCATCAAATTTGTTTCTCACGTAGACGTACCCTTACACTAATACAAGCGTTATTCACACATTGTCTCTCTAGATGCCCTATCACCGATATGCCATGGCGCTCGTTAACAAAATAAAGCTCGTTGAAAAAATGGGGAGCTCCGAGCGTTTGCGTATTGATGACAGTGGCGATAGCGGCGCGAGGGAGGGGTTATACTCTCTGGGACGTTTAATGAATGATGGCAGGTCAGTGGGTGAGATCTCGCTTTGATTTAGTGGACAGTTTGATTTCCATGTAGCAGTTGCACCGCTGGGTGCTGCAATAACCGCCAATTTGTAAATCGCGTCGTAAATCTCTGAAGTTGGTAGACGGAAGTGGGAAAAGTAAAGTTCGATGGATTTCGCCACTGGCTTTTTGTTCGATTGCGTTAAAAGCGCATCAGCTGTACAGTGAGCAGAGTGTTGTTTCATCCCTGTGTCCCATCCTCCTTCCTCTTCCTCGAAAATGGACAGAGCAAGGAGGAGCGTAGATAAAAACGAGGCAGGAGGAAGGGAAACACGAACTGGTTAATTGTAACGTAACAGGGTTATCCCTCTTTTTCGGATTTACTGTACGGCCCCTTCTTTTTACTGTGATGCGCCACTCGCTCTGATTATTGTGTTAGCAATTGGCTCAGAATAACAATATACTACGAATAGTCAAGGTAGTTACCCGGTCTTGTACAGCTATGCCGAGGCGCCTCTATTTGTATTAAAAAAAATTGTTTTTTATAATTATTTTCCTGTCCTCTTGTTGTTTTGGTCGTTCTAGTTGTTGTTATTATTGTTTTTGTTGTTGTTGATACGTCACAGGGGAAGAGCGGCGTCGATGGTTTTTATAGAACGTGGCGTGACAAAGCTCACACGACGCGAGAAGGAGCTTTTAACCAATGAATGCGTATTTTTGAGAGTGCCGTGCGCGTTGACTGATTGATAGCCTTTGGCATCATCTGATGGTCCAGTAAGATTTTAACGCACTTTCAATCTGATTGTTTTCAGTTATTTCGATTTCATATGTTCCGTGACAATATTAAGTTATTGACAGATTTTGTCCGGTTTTTCTTTTAACTGCTTTTTTTGCGCTTCTACTTGTAGTGGGAGGCTTTCTAACAGTATTGTCCACACTTTTTGATAATTTTATTGCATCGTTTTAGTTTGTAGATGCACCATACGCTTGTAAGTATGGTCAATGTCTTAGCATCAGTCAATAGTTTTTGTTTACTGTAGGTAAAATTAAAATAATTGCTCATCTTCAATTCTATCGACATAAAAAGTAATTAGGCTTTTGATGTAACTTTCATTGAAATTTTTATGTGAAAATGCGACTGGAATGTTATGTGAAATGAAAATTTTTATGTGAAAATGGGATATTTGATGCTTTCATTTCGTGAGCTCGTGTATA
Source organism: Copidosoma floridanum (assembly GCF_000648655.2). The sequence goes on from NW_019380634.1 coordinate 294,082, forward strand.
GATGTGTCAATTGAGAAATTTTTTGTAAATATGGAAAAAAAATTAAGCTTATAACGACATCTTCAACCCACAATGTTTTTTTTATGATATTGTTTAGTTTCTTTTTTTGTCCATCGCTGGTGGGATTAATTAGAATTTTGTTTATTAGTTCACGTATTGCTGAAATTACTCTAGATCAGTTAAAAATAAGAATAAATAAAAAAAAAAAGAAACAGTGGGTGTTTCGGTACAAAAATATGATGTTATACTTACTTAACATTCTATGGTTAACAGTTTGTGAAGATAAATATGTTTATATTAAATAAATAAACAATTATAAATAATATGTAAATAATACGTAAATAAGAAAAGTTCAATATAGGCCTAAAGCACAATTCCAAAATAACGTCTCTATCGGGAACTTTGACAACGATTGGTCTTAATTAAAATAGGACAGTACTATAAATTGATTGCCATACGCTTGCTGAAGAGCAACTTTTGAGGCTTGGTTACCTGGTGAGTGGAACTGGAAGCTTGTTTTCATAATAATGTAATTTTCTCATCACGGCCAAATTTTCGGAAAGTTTCCAATGGGCGCGTGATTTCAGAATTGCGCTCGAGGCCAATACGATGTGATATCAAGCTGGCCAGAATGAGAGTAGCCACATTCATCAAATATTTTGATTCTTTTAAAACAATAACCTACTCTGATTACATCTCTAACATTGCGTTCGTACCTGTCAAATTCGCTAACATACTCATTATTACAATTAGTCACGTATATGAGACCCACAATAGTTATTTAAAAGAAAGCTTAGAAGACATTGGAAAATCAGTTTTATTAAATATAGAAACCCTCTTTTAATTTTACATTTTACTAGCGGCCCCCCATCTCGGATTCACCCGAGACTTACTAAATGGAACACCGTAGTGTGTTGACAGTAATGTGAAACGTTTTCAATTAGAAATTTTACATCTATTCCTAACACTTCTCAGAACAAAAATCTTTTTATTAAAAACATATTTGTTCGGAATCCATACAGTTTATTTGTCAAATAATAAGGTGTAAGAAATAAAAAAAATATAATTATGCTGAAAAGTACCCTGCGTTCTTTATGCCATAAGATAATCGTTGGGCATCAGGAGCTGTTGACTTGCAGTTTCTCCCGTATAATTTACGAAAAGAGCTATTTTATAAAGCTGTTACGATTTAAAACTCCTAAAAAATATAAATTTAAGAAAAATTCTCTTATCTCACAACTTTATTACCAGAGCAACAAAGTCCTGGAGCTTAATTTCTTTATTTTTTTATCGCCACAAAAATACAAATACATTTTCTACTTATTTAAAAATCTGAAAGATTTAAAAGATTACTGTGAGGGTACAATGAAAAGCTGATCTCTCACGTGATGGATTCTTAATTTGTCGATTTTGACGCTGTTGTTCCAATCTCGATAAATTTTCTGCATCAGTTTCTTGATGCCTAAAATTATATTTATTAGATACATTAGAAGTTTTCCTTCCAATTCACCCTTAAGTGACCCCTAAAGGCTGTATTCTGTCAACTTTGTTAAGTTCTAATATATTTGTTGGCAAGGTAGTTCGACGTCCGATGACCCTAAAAAAGACCGGTGAGCTTCTTAAGTAAACTCTTTCTTGACAGAAGTTTACAGCAATTGTGACTGCCTGAATACCTCTGGGTGATCTTATTTGGCCTGCTGTTGAAGCCCCAAACTGATCGGGAGAAAAATTACAAAGTCCGAAGCTTTGGAGCTAGTTGTAGAGATCTTCCCCAAAGTCTCCTGGTATAACGTCGAAGACTTTGGTGTTTAAGGCACCTTTTTTTTGCAGACTGTTGTTTTGGTGATCTAAGGTGAAGAGATTGGTTCGTGATGCTTGCCCGTTGGATACTGTCCCGTTGGCTCAATTTTTTTTTCCCTTTATAGCTGTGAGGTGCACCCAGTGCAGACTTTGGAGAGAATCGGCGATTCCTGGTTAAATGCTTAGAGTCGAGAGAGTAATATAGGGTCATCGGTCACTGGGGTTCCCAGCCTTGCAAAGAACAACTCCGCTCGTGACGACTGCCAGTGAATTACTGACTTGGTTTAATAGTGACCGTTTTTAGTTGACATAGTCTTTTAGTCGACGAATCGCTTCCGGAAATGGTAGTAAAAATGTATTTATTGGCAAGGTAGTTTGAACTTAGATTGTTCTGAAAAGAACCGATGAGATTGATGGTTAAGTAAGGAACGTACTTATAATGGCCCTGAAAATGGCCAGTGGTGAAACTTCCAGCTATTCCTTGTTATTATTCTTGATGATAAAGAGCTGGCTGTGGGTAGCTTGACTCTTACCGTTGAAGTCTCTGTGTACGGAGACTATGCTGAAGGGAGGTACGCCGCTGACCAAATAATATCTCGTCTTCAGGTCGTTTCCCGGATAACCAACCACTTATCGTTAGTCAGGAAAGTTGATCTAGAGAATACCTTCTCTGTGGGTATGACGTTGGGACGACCACTGAGAAGGAAGCCACTGCCCGTGGTCCTCAGGGCTGTTTTTCTTAGCTTACATTTAAAGTAAAAAATTCTCTGACGGCACCAGGCCGGTTGGTGGAACGGCCACATAACTCTGAAGTGTTAGATTAGGTTGTGATCTGGATAGACACGTCTTCTGGTATTCCACTGGAGTTGTTATCGGTTAGAATAATTTTTTATTGGTAGCACTCGTCAATCCCAGAGGATGATGGGTGGAGGTAGGCCTAAGCCACTTGTCCATTGGAGAAAAGTGTCATCGGTAACCAGGATACCCAGCTGCACGACTATCATCTACATTTTCTATGCTGCTCCATGAACTGACAGTAGACGACTGCAGAAACTTTTGAGATGGTCTGGCCTATTATAACCGTGCTTATCTAATTCTGTTTGAGGTAGCTTCAATTTTACGTCAACGCCACCTAGCTGATCCAACTGAACTAAAGTGAAAAGCTGGCGTATTTTTACAAAACTTTGAGCTTATTTATTGCTATTATTATTAAATTTTTCAAGATAAAATTATACTAAAACCATCTAGGAAGTGTCAAGAATCGGTATGCAAAATTTCAGAAAAATCGGTTCAGTAGTTTTCGTGGTTAGCGATTACAACGGGTTTAGCGACTTTGCTTTATATATTACCTAGCGGCCCCCCCGTCTCGGCTTCGCCTGAGACTCACTAAATGGAACACCGCAGTTTGTTGACATCTAATGTGAAACGTTTTCAGTTAAAAATTTTACATGTAGTTTGAGACTTTTCAGAACAAAAATCTTTTTATTAAAAACATATTTGTTCAGATTGCACACAATTTATTTGGTCAAGTAAAAAGCTGTAAAAAGTGAAAAAAAAAATTATGCTGAAACGTAGCGTGCATTACTTGTATCATAAAATAATCGTTGGCCTTAAAAGGCCGTTGATTTGCAGTTTCTCCCGTATAATCTATAAACAGGACTATTTTTTAAAGCTGTAAAGATTCAAAGCTTACAAAAAATATGTAATCAAAACTTTTTTTTTCTTATCTCACAACTTTAAACCCGAGCAACAAAGCCCTGGAGCTTAATTTCTACGTTTTTTATCGCAACAATAATACAAATACATATTCTACCTATTTAAAAATCTGGAAGATTAAAAAGGTAACTATAAGGGTTATAGTGAAAAGCTGATTTCTCACTTAATAAATTCTTTCGTCATTTTTTTGACGCCTAAAATTGTATTCATAATATGCATTTAAAGTTTTCCTTTAACTTCAACTTCTTGTATCTTTTGGCATAAATGAGACTCTTGTGAACCCTAAAGACTATTTTGTTTAACTTCATTAGGTTGTAATATATTTGTCGGCAAGGTAGTTCGACGTCCAATGAACCTGAAAAGGATCGATGAGCTTCTTAAGTAAAGACTTTCTTGACTGAAGTTTTCAGCAAACGTGACTGCCTGGATACCTCAGGGTGATTTTCTTGGGCCTGTTATTGTAGCACTACACTGATCGGTAAGAGAACTACAACGTTTGAAGCTTTGGAGCTAGTTGTAGAACTCTTTACCAACGTCTCCTGGTATAACGTCAAAGACGGTGTCTAAAGCACCTTTTTTTTTGCAGACTCTGTTGTTTTGGTGATCTAAGGTGGAACGATTGCTTCGTGATGCTTTCCCGTTGGAAACTGTCCTGTTGGCTCACTTTTATTATTTTTTTTTCATAGCTGTTAGGTTCCCCCAGAGCAGACCTTTGAGAGGATTGGCAATTCCTGGTTGAATGCTTTAAATCGAGAGGTTAATATAGGGTCATCGGTCACCAGGGTTCCCAGCCTTGCGACGATCAAGTCCGCTCGTGATGTCTGCCAGTGAATGACAGACTTGTATTAGTAGTGACTGATTTACATAGTCTTCAGTCGATGACTCATTTTCGGAAATTTTAGTAAAAATGTATTTGTTGGCAAAGTAGTTTAAACTTCGGTGGTCTTTAAAAGAACTGATAATATTGATGGTTAAGTAGCGAACGTAAATACTTATAATGGTCCTGAAATAGGCCAGTGGTGAAACTTCCAGCTATTCCTTATCATTATTCTTTATGATGGAGAGCCAGCTGCGGATAACTTTACTCTTATCCTTGGAGTCTCTGTGTATGGAGATTGTGCTGAAGGGAGGTACGCCGCTGACCAAATAATATCTTGTCTTCAGGTCGTTTCCCGGATAACTAACCGCTCATCGGTAGTCAGGAAAGTGGGCCTGTAGAATACCTTTTCTGTAGATATGCCATTGGGACGACCATTAAGAAGGAGGCTGTTGTGGCTGCCCGTACTCTTCAGGGCTGTCTTCCCTGACTGGCTTTTGAAGTAGAAAATTCTTTGACGGCGCTAGGTCAGATGGTTGAACGGCTACAAAGCTCTGAAGGGCTGGAGCAGGTTGTGTTCTGGCTAGAAACTTTTCCTGCTATTCTACTGGTGACATTGACGTTCCTAACGTCTGTTTTTCTGTGGCACTCGTTTATTTTGGAGATTCGGGGTTAAAACCGATTTATTTCACTTGTATATGAAAGAAGAGTGTTATCAGTAGCCGCGATACCCAACTGTACGACGGACTCCTCTGTTCTTGGTGTAATGGGTTCCTGTCTACTTGATGGGCCATCTTATAACCACTCTTCATTATATTTGATTGCGGGTAGCTTCAATTTTACCTTGACGCCACCTAGCGGATTCTGCTAAACTCAAGCGTAAAGCTAGGTTATTTTAGCAAAACTTTGAGCTTATTTATCGCTATTGTTATTAACTTTTTCAAGAAAAAAACTATGCGAAAACTATCTTGGAATCATCATGAATCAGTATGCAAAATTTCAGCAAAATCGGTTCAGTAGTTTTTGCGGTTAGCGATTACAGCGGTTTTAGCGACGTTGCTTTATATATTAGTACTAGCAGCCCCCCGTCTCGGCTTCGCCCGAGACTCGCTGAATGAAACAAATGTGTGTTGACAAATAATATAGAACGTTTTCAGTTAAAAAACTTCACATCTATTTTTAACACTTTTTGGAACAAATAACTTCTTATTGAAAATATCGAAAAAAGGAAAAAAATGATGGTAAAAAGTATCGTGCATTCTTTACGTTATAAAATAGGTATTGGCTCTGAAAAGGGCCATTGATTTTTACATGTTAACGTTATGATATAAAAAAGGGTTATTTGGTAAAGCTGTAATGATACAAATATATAATTTAAAATTATTTTTTCATTCACAAAATTTCAGTATACGTGACATTTTTAGTTTCATTTCCAGAAGGAATTAAAACAGTCTGATGATGTGGATCACCAGTTCTTGAAAGCCCGACATACAATTGTCCATGTGAAAAGCAGTTTGAACGTTAATCTACCCCCACAAAATTATAAGTTTGTCCTTGCGACTTGTTAATTGTCATCGCAAAATAAACTTTGACAGGAAACTGTAATCTCTTGAACTGAAATCGTAAATCAGTTGGTATCATCCGAATTCTTGGAATAAAAGCTATTTGTCCTGATGCTGGACCTGTCAAAAAAGTAGCTTCTATAACATTATTTTGCAGAGTTTTAATTTGCAGTCTGGTTCCATTACACAGGTTCGGGGGTTGAAGATTACGTAGTAGCATAATCGAAGCTCCAACTTTCAAACTCAACTTATGGGGTGGAAATCCTGATGGAGTTAGGGAGTTTAAAAACTCCTGAGGATAATTAACAACATCTTCAGAAGCGATGACTAAATCAATAGAGAGGCACTCTCGAGAACCAGCTACAAACTTTTGAAGAATAATGTTGTTAATTTCCTCTGCTGTAGAATTTCTCGGTGAAATTATGGCTCTCTCACATAACCATTGGTATGATTTGTTTCATAAATTTTCAATGTCTGGGTAAACTTCAGAAATAAGATTATCGACAGTTGTAACCAGTTTTCCAATGGATTGATGTAGGGTGATAAAACCGTTTTCATTTTCCATCGTGCCATTGCCAATTTTTAATAGCTGTGTTGGAAATTCCGTGTTTCTTCCGCAGAGATGTGCTCTCATATTAGTACGTAAATGAAGAGACTTTACATAATGCCAGAGAAATGATGATTTTAAACAGGCATGAATAATATCAGCTCTCGTTCCTCTCAGAATTACTGGTAACGTCTGCCTAAAATCATTAGCAAAAACAAATGTAATGCCACCCATTAAATTCTGGTTTGATCTTAAATCTTGCACTGTTGTATTAATTGCTTCAATGTGAGCTCTGTGACTCATTGTGCACTCATCCCATACAATAAATGTTGTATCTTGAAGAATTTTTGCAAGTGGTCCATTTTTGCGTATCGGGCACGTGTAATCTTCTCCGGAAAAAACACTTAATGGAAGTTTAAAAGTGGAGTGAGCTGTTCTACCTCCACTCAAGAGAGTGGCAGCAATGCCAGAAGATGCAACAGCAAGGGACAGTTTTCCAGCCGATCTTGCTTGGGCCAACATAAGATTAATTAGGAATGTTTTTCCAGTGCCTCCAGGAGCATCTAGGAAAAAGACTTTTTCCGCACTCGGGTGGTTTTGGGAGGTTGGTACTTCCTCGGGCGAAAAAGCAGTTTTCCGGAACTCGTTCGAAAAGTCTCCTTTACGAACCTCGTTACGTCCCTCGCCTTCGGCTCGGGCCGCAAACCTCTCGGTTCGCAAATAGAGACTTTTCAAACTCGTAGGAAAACTACTATTTCACTACTATTTAAGACACTATCAATTATACGATCAAAAGCTTGTCGTTGGTCTGGAACCAACTTAGGAAGATTTTGCTCAACGTAGTTATAGAAATAGTTATGATCATAACCATGTCTGATGGAATGTTCCAAAGGATCATTAGTACAGAGTTCATCTCGAACCGGTGAGTTTAGCCCAAATGCAGTCAAATTTTTTTCTGAAAGAGAGATGATCTTGTCTTCTACTTCAATTAAACCTCTGTTGAACATTCTTCAGAAAATTCAACTTAAAAATCGTTGAGTTGAATTCGTCGAGAGTGAAGAATATCTTCGTATAATTGTTGTTTAAACATATCCCACAAAATTTGAGGTTGCGATGGCTCACAAAAAACTAAAATAATAGCAAATAATTCACGTAAGTTAGATGGATTATCAGACAAAGCAGCATCTGCGAGTGTGTTTTTCCATTGATCGTCATTTTCCAATAAACCAAGTGCGTAACAGACAGCTTTGAAAGTTGCGTAAGTAACACCATCAACGGTTTTTAAGTACTCAAATGAAGTTGGGCCTCGAACATATTGAAGTAACATTCGAAGATGGAAGCATTCCGACTGGGTGGGATGAATTGTATAAACTCTACCCATAGCTGAATCTTTTTTTACTCCTGGCCAGCCTGGAACATCTTTACCCCGTTTTCTTTTCACAAACTTGTTACTGTCTGTAACGAGGCAAAATGGCCTCTTTATTCCAAAATGCTCTCGCTGATGCAACGTGTATAAAAAGAGCATTAATTTGACGCTTCTCCGAATTGTTTGTTTTTCGGGAGCTGTATACACGCTGAGAGGAGGGGACGAGGATGCCAACGGACGAACAGTTGAGATGCAGAGACACAGCAGCGCCAGCAGAAAAGGACAAGGAAAGTGCGAACACGACTACCGAGACACAGCAGCTGCTATGTATGAGAGTGACTGCGAGAGGAGATACGCGGCGGCAGCAGTGGCGGCGGCCATGACTTGAGCAAGAGATCTTGAGTGAGTCGGGAGTAGAGCCTCGAGCTGCACGCTTAAGCGCGAGCAGCGAGAGCTTCGGTGGTTTTGTGGGATTTCGTGGCGAGAGTTGAGAGAGAGAGTTTTCGAGAAGGTGCGTTGAGTGTTGAGAGAAGAGAGAGGAGTGTGCGTGCGAGACGAGAAGCTGCTGTGTTTTCCCCGGACGACGAGGTCTCCAGGCCGAGGACTACGGCCGCTGAGAGAAGAAGCAGAGAGAGAAAAGTTGAAAGAGAGAGAAGAGAAAAGGTGAAGCCGCAGGACGAACAATCCGCTCGAGGACACTGGACGACATCACGCCAGGTTGTACTCGCGGACGTTTGACCAGGAGGTGAGGCTAGAGAGAGAGAGAAGTAGTGTATGGCGTATACAGTGCGAGAGAGAGAGAGAAAGAGTTTGGGTTGACGAGACGAGGTGTACAAGAGACCGCGAGGTGCATGGGAGGGCCGCCATTTTTCGTGCGTGTTATCGTGTATTAGGGTAGATAGCAGAGTAGGGAGAGAGAGAGAGAGTGTATAGCAGTGTGAGAGATTGGGGGACGGATTGTGAGTGTGTGCGTAGTAGTGTGGGTCGAGGACGAGCAGGAGCCCCTCCTGGTCCCGGACGAGCAGGACGTGGTGGACGAGCGCTTGTGGCTCGCGAGGTGCGAGGCGAAGTTGCTGCAGCGCCGTCCAGAAGACGAGGTGAAGCATTGTGTCGTGTATTGTGAAGAGAGGGAGACTGTGTATTAGTGTTAAGTGTGTTAAATAAAGAAAAGTGTGAAAGGTATTTATTTGTTGTGTGTAAATTAATAGTTCTTCCCGTAGAACGGAAGAACTCCCGCGCCTATCCCCCTTTTTCAGAAGCAGAAACCCAAGAGGTAAGAGGGACAACGGTGACGAACGCGATCGAGACTTACTAACGCTGCGTCGGCGCCTCGTTTTATTTCAGGTCAAGAGGCAGTGTTACATGTCCCATCGGTAATAGGCAGCAACTTCGGAATACAAAAGAGTTTTAGCAAAATCATCTATTAAGCAAAGTTCAAAAAACGCCATCAACGTTGTTTTTCTCGGATTTTCGAGAATCTGTTGAATGTTTTGCTGATTTACGTAAACTCTTTCATGATTTTTAAGGTGAACATCTAAATGTAAGACTGGAGGATACCGTGCGTGAATCTCAAAGTCAAAAAAACGACAAAATCCCTCAGAGGAACAAATATAGCGTCCATTGGCATAGTTTGCAATTTCGTCAATGTTTCCAACTGAAAAAATGGCACGGTCCGATCCTTTGTTTATATATTTGCAAATATATTTAATTGCTTGCACTGAATGACAAAATTCAACGTTAATGTGTGCATTGAAACATCGTGATAAAACGGGTGAGCACGGTACAACCCAACGGTTATCAATCTGTACTTCTTTGCCACGAATTGTAAGAACAGAACTATGACCTCCATCTGCAGGGGCTCTTCTACGATAGGTTGGGTAGCCATCATTTACAGTTAGGGTTTCTTTAACAAAATTTCGAGGAAACTTTTTTGTACATTTTCCATTATCTATACGTGGTGAAGCCATGTTGAATTCGCCACAAGGTCCATGAATCATACTTTCCGAAATTATACTGAATGGCAAGGGATCTTGTTGAGGATCTGGTAATTCAGCTGAAATGATCTTGTCTATTTCATCCGGCTGAATTTTTGTTTTCAGCAATAAAAGTATGTGCACATGAGGTAGCCCTCGTTTTTGCCATTTGACACTATAGATCCAAGCATCAACTTCGCCGTATATTGCTTTCTTAGTGAGGACATCTATAAGTTTCCTTAATTTCAAGTGAAAAACCCTTGACACAATGTCATGCCTGTCTGAAGGTTTTTGATTTTTGTGTAACTCATTTTTTATTTCCGACCACTCAGGGTTACACGTGAAAGTGATAAATAAACATGGACGCCCAAACCCACGTACGTAAGCCATTGCATCTTGAGTTTTTTCATGCATATATCGCGGTGAGCCAGTGAATGAGGATGGTAATATTACAGGCTGTCCGATACTGAAGGGTTCAATGTTACAATCATTATTTATTGCATCTCGTAGATGGATGTAACTTTCAGCACGCAGTTGTTTTTGATGTGTTCGCAAGTAAAGTAAACGTTCTGTGATCATTTTTGCCATCATATCAACAACAAATTGATTGAGTAAGTTCTTATAATAAAGAAGGTAATTTATATGATCATTTTTTAACATAAACCTATAAGAGTAGAACTGCATGCAAGAAACAGTTTTTTTTGGAACACCGTAAAGTGGTACATCAATAGAATATCCATTTTCTCCAAAAACAAACATAAGAGGATATTGCAAGGAGTCATAGAATCGGTGGAGCTCAGAAACTCGCTCCAACCGCCCATGTCGACTATGTAAAATAATGTCTCTAGGGCCTTTTTCCTCGTTCACTATTAATGCAGCAACTTCATTCACTCTAGGCGCATTGTATCGTCCTCGATGCTCCCCAACAGGAGTTCGATCAGCATGAATAATCAATTTTAAGTTTTCAAGTTCATCTACTGTTCGAGAGTCATAATTGGATTTAAAAGTTCTTATAAGAGGATTGCAATCATGCATCACCTTTTGTAATGATTCAATCAAAGTTTTTTTTAGGGCATTATCTGACCGAATATAAATTTGTTCAGCTTCAGACATGAAATAGATTTGTAAGCACTGCGGACTCTTGTTCTGTTCAGGAAGTAAGCTACCTATTAAGTGGTATACTCGACCTTGGATTTTGAAAGTTGGCATAAGGTTTCCCTCTCTAATTTTTTTCCCTCCAAATGACGTCATTTGGAATTGCGTATTGTAACGTCTGACGTTATCAAGGAAATGTTTTGATAGGGGATGTTCGTCCATTAACAGACATCTTACCAATTCAGGAGGATTTTCCAGTGGATCAAGGGAAACTTTACCACCAGAACAACAGAGCTCTGGAGCTTCATCTCTCCATTTTTTAGCGCCACCATGAGTGCAAATAGAAACCATTCCGCCAATTTGAATTGATGGAAGATTTAAGTAATCAATATCAGGATTGTAACAGAAAGCGGATCTGTCACTTAAATGGTTGATCAATCGTCGATTTTGCCGTTGCTGTTCTACTCTCGATGAATGTTCTGCATCAGTTTTTCGACTCCTAAATTTGTAAACATTTAAAGCATTAGAAATTCTCCTTCCGATTTGCCCTCTTGCGATTCGAGGCATTGTTAAAAATTTTTGCGCGCGCTAAAAAGTGCTGTGTTTGTTATACTTTGTCAATTACAATATATACTTTGGCAGGTGTTCAACATTTAATGGCCCTGAAAAGGGCCAATGAGATTTACCAAGTTAGCTGAACGCTAATATTGGAGGAAAAGTAATTTCTGGCCTATGTAATTCGAGTGTAGAAAGTCGTCGGTAGCCGGGGTTCCCAGACTCACGACAAACAGCTCTGCTCTCGATGTCTGCCAGTAAATGACTGACTTAGTTTTGGAATCAGCTGTCTTTAAATAGATCTCTGTTGGACGAATCGTTGCAATTCGCTTAAAGACATTTGTCCAAAAGTACAAATAAGATTATTTTCGGCAAAGTGGTTCAACGTTTGATGGCCCTGAAAAGGGCCAATGAGATTTACCAAGTTAGCTGAACGCTAATCTTGAAGGAAAAGTAATTCCTGGCCTATGTAATTCGAGTGTAGAAAGTCGTTGGTGGCCGGGGTTCCCAGACTCACGACAAACAGCTCTGCTCTCGATATCTGCCAGCAAAGGGCAGATCTATTTTTGGAAAAGTAGTTCAACGTTGAATGGCTCTTAAAAAGACCGATGAGATTGAAAGTTACTTTACGGTAAAATTTATTGATGGCCCTGAAAAGGGTCGATTTTTATCTTTATTTTTTTTTTCCCTAACAATGGAGAGCTGTTGAGGGTCGATTATTTGACACGCTTTATCAGGCGTTCGATAAACGGCAAATATTTGCCGCTTAACTCTGCTCAGTCGACGGGGATCGCGGAGCTCGTGTATCTGGACCCGAGGTTGCTTTGTACTTGCCCTTGGAGTCTCTGCAAAAGGTGAACGTGCTAGAGGAAGGTATGTAGATGGTCGAACAAAATCTCGTTTCCGGGTCGTTCCCCGGATCACGATCTGCTGACTGTTAGTCAGGGTAGTGGGCCTGAAGAATATCTTCTTCGTAGAGTTCCTCTCGCGATCAACTTTTGAGGAGGAGGCTGGTAAACCTTCCAGCCGATATGTCTGCTCACGCTCCTCATGGTTATTCTGCTTGGCTTGATCTTCTAGGACCAGGTTGGATGGAAGAAGGGCTTCCAAACCTTGTAGTGTTGGTGAAGCAGGTTGAGCTCTGGCTGGACGTCTCCTGGTATTTCGCCTGAGACGTTGATGTTTCGAACGCCTATTTTTCCATGGCACTCGGTTATTTTTGCGATTCGGGGTAACAGCCGATGTATTTCGCTTGTCCATGAACGAAACGTGTTAGCGGTAGCCGGGATGCCCAGCTTCACGACAAACACTTTTGTTCTTAGTGGGCTGCCGAAAAACGGGCTTCACTATCATTGATTGTGGGTGGCTTAAATTTTACCTCGACGCCACCTAGCGGATCCTACTGAACTAAGGTAAAAAACATGCGTATTTTTGCAAAACTTTGAACTTGTTTATTGCTATTGTTATTAAATTTTTCAAGATAAAAACCACACTAAAACCATCTAGGAAGTGTCAAGAATCTGTATGCGAAATTTCAGCAAAATCGGTTCAGTAGTTTTCGTGGTTAGCGATTACAACGGTTTTAGTGGTTTTGCTTTGTATGTTAGGAAGATAAGATAGAGACCCTTCGTCTCGGCGTCGCCCAAGAATCACTTAATAAAGGACTTTAGTGTGTTGACATGTAATGTGAAACGTTTTTAGTTAAAAATTTTACATCTATTTCTAACACTTCTCAGAACAAAAATCTTTTTCTTTAATACATATTTGTTCGGAATCTATACAGTTTATTTGATCAAGTAAAAAGCTGTAAAAAGTGAAAAAAAAATAATGGTGCTGAAAAGTAGCGTGCATTCCTTGTATCATGAAATGATCGTTGGCCCTAAAAGGCCGTTGATTTGCAGTTTCTCTCGTATAATCTATGATTAGGGCTGTTTTTTAAAGCTTTAAAGACTTAAAACTCACAAAAAATATATGATTAAAGAAATTTTTTTCTTTTATCTCACAACTTTATCACCACAGCTCAAAATCCTGGAGTTTAATCTCTAAATTTTTTATCACCACAAAAGTACAAATACATATTCTACCTATTTAAAAACCTGAAAGATTGAAGAGATTGCTGTGAGGGTACAATGAAAAGCTGATCTCTCACTTAATAAATTCTTAATTTGTCGATTTTTATGCTGCTTTAATTTCGATGAATGTTCAGCGTCATTTTCTGGACACCTAAAGTTGTATTCATTAGATGCATTTGAAGTTTTTCTTCGATTTCGACTTCTTGCGACTTTAAGCATAGTTAAGACTTTTGTGAGCCCTAAAGCCATTATTTTTAACTTTATTAGGTTGTAATATTTTTGTTGTCAAGGTAGTTTGACATCCAATGACCCTGAAAAGGACCAGTGAGCTTTTTAAGTAAACTTTTTCTTGATTTAAATTTCCAGCAAACGTAATTGCTTGTCAACCTCAGAATCATCTTCTCTGGCCTGTTATTGCAGCACCACACTAATCGGAAGAAAAACTACAACGTTTGAAGCTTTGGAGCTAGTTTTGGAGCTCTTTCCAAACGTCTTCCGGTATAACGTCGAAGACGTTGGTACCTAAAGCTCGCAAAGCACCTTTTTTTTGTAGACTCAGTTGTTTGGTCATCTAAGGTGGACAGATTGGTTCGTAAAGCTTGCCTGTTAGAGACTGTCCCGTTGGTTTAAGTTTATTTTTCTTTTATAGCTGTTAAGTTCTCCTAGCGGAGACCTTGGAGAGGATAGGTGATTCCTGGTTTTCTAGCCTTGCGATAAACAACTCCTTTCGTGACGTTGGCCAGTGAATGACTGACTTGGTTTTATAGTGGCCGGCTTGACATAGTCTTTTAGTCAACGAATCGTTTTCGGAAACGGTAGTAAAAACGTGTTTGTTGGCAAGGTAGTTTAAATTTAGGTGGCCCTCGAAAGAACCGATGAGATTGATGGTTAAGTAGGGAGCGTTAGTACTTAAAGTAGCCCTGAAAAGGGCCAGTGGTTAAACTTCCAGCTATTCCTTATCATTATTCTTGATGATGGAGAGCTGTTTGCGGGTAGCTTGACTCTTGCCCTTCAAGTCTCTGTGTACAGAGACCGTGATGGAGGGAGGTTCGCCGATGACCAAAGATCATTTCGTCTTCAGGTCTTTCCCCGGATAACCAATTGCTCATCGTTAGTTGGGAGAGTGGGCCTAGAGAATACCGTCTCTGTAAGGTAGATGACCACTAAGAAGGAAGCCGTTGTGGCTGCCCGTACTTTTTAGGGCTGTCTTTCCTGGCTTGCATTTGAAGTAGAAAATTCTTTGACGTTATCATGCCAAATGGTTGAACGCCTACTAAGCTCTGAAGTGTTGGAGCAGGTTGTGCTCTAGCTGGACACGTCTCTGGGTGTTAGCCCGAGACGTTGACGTTCTGACCGCCTATTTTGCCGTGGCACTTGGTCATCTTGGCGATCCGGGATAAAAACCAACCAGCCAGGATGCCCAGCTGTACGACTAATACCTTTGTGCTTGGTGTACTAGCGATGAATGACTACGATAATCCTTAATTTGATAGGGTATTTTATAACCACTCTTCACTATCCTTAATTGCGGGTAGCTTCAATTTTACCTTGACGCCACCTAGTGGATGCCACTGAACTAAAGCGCAAAGCTTGCTTATTTAAGCAAAACTTTGAGCTTGTTTATCGCTATTGTTTATAAATTTTTCAAGAAAAAAACTGTACGGAAATCATCTCGGAATTATAATGAATCAGTGTGTAAAATCTCAGCAAAATCGGTTCAGTAGTTTTCGTGGTTAGCAATTACAACGGTTTTAGCGACTTTGCTTTATTATATATCAGTAAAATATTTTATAAAATGGATGATCAATATTTTTTCAGTGAAATATGTTACAAACATAATTAATATGAATCCATAACAATTGGTTGTAAAGTAAAAAATGAAGGTTTATGAAATTGGTTTACGTTAACTTTGCCAGGCTTTCAACCTCGTTATCAGATTCACTTGGATTATATTCTAAAAATGACACGATTGGCTTGTTATAACTAAAGTAAGATTTTTAAACTTTTGATTATAATCTAGAACAATGAACATCCTGTATAGTACCGCTTCATCTTTAACTAGCAGCCTCCCCTCCTACTTCTCGGTTTCGCTTGCAACTCACTGAGTGTAGTACCTTAACGTGTTAACACGCAATGTTAAATGATTTTCATTCAAAATATTGTACCATATTCTTAACACTTTTCGGAATAAAAACCTTCTTATTAAAAAAATCAGCCTTTAGAATCTATAAAGTTTTGGTCGAATAATAAGCTGCAAAGAAGTTAAAAAATATATTTACATATGATGACGCTGAATAGTATAGTGCGTTTCTTACGCCCTAAACTAGTTGTTAGCCCCAAAAATGGCCGTTGATTTACACTTTCTCATATTATAATATATTAGAAGGGTTATTTATTGAAGTTATAAATATTCAAAACTTTTTAAAAATACATAATTAAAATTTTTTTTTTTAATCACAAAATTCTACCACTAGAGTAACAAATTCCTGGAGCCTCATCTCTCTTATTTTTATCGCCAGAATGAATACAAAAACATTAATCCACATATTTGAATAGCTGCAATATTTGAGTAATTAAAATCAGTATCATTATCGAAAGCTGTTCTATCACTTAATAGATTATTTCTTCACCGATTTTGACGCTGCTGTTCCAATGCCAATCAATGTTCTGAGTCAGTTTTTTAACTCCTAAAATTGAAGCATTTGAAGTTTTTCTTTTAACTTACCCTCTTACAACTCTATAAGTATTGTAAAAATATTTGTGAGCCATGGAAAAAGGGCTTTTTTTCAATCTTTGTTAAGTTGTAATATATTTTTTGGCAAGGTATTCGACGTTGGAGGGTTCTAAAAAGGCCTGACTAGCTAAACTCTGTCTTGACTAAAGTTTTCAGCAAATGTGACTGCCTAGATACCTTAGCGAGATCTTCTCTGGCCTGCTCTTGTAGCACCAGACTGGTCGTGAGGAAAACTACAACATGCTAAAGCATTGGAGCTAGTTGCAGTGATATTTTTAAATGTCTCCTAGTGTTATGCCGGATACGTTGGCATTCAACGCACCTTTTTATCGTGGAGCTAATTTATTTTGGTGATTCAAGGTAGACATTCATTGTGTCGATTGCCTGTTGAAGACTTTTTCGTTGGCCAAGTTTGTTTCTCCTTTATACCGTCACAGTTAGGTTCGCCCAGCGCAGACCTCAGAGAGGATCGGTGATTTGTTGTTGAATGCTTAGAGTCGAGAGGGTAATGCACGGTTGTCGGTAGTCAGGGTATCCAGCCTCGCAGCGAAAAACTCCGCTCGTGACGTCTGTCAGTGAATGGCTAACTTGGATGAATCATTGTCGGAAATAGTTGTAATAATACATTGTTGGCAAGATACTGTAACGTCAGATGGCCCTAAGAATTGATGGTGCTTTAGTGAACGTATAGACTTATGATGGCCCTGAAAAGGGTCAGTGGTGATACTTCCAGTAATTACTTATTATTATTCTCGATGATGGAGAGCCAGCTGCGAGTAGCTTGACTCTTACTCTTGAAGTCTCTATAATCGGAGATTTTGCTGGAGGAAAGTATGTCGCTAGCCGAAGAATATCTCGTCTTCGGGTCATTCCCCAGAAAACCAACCGCTCACCGTTGGTCGGGGAAGTGGGCCTGCAGAATACCTCCTCCGTGGGTATACCGTCGAGACGAGCCTCTGAGGAGGAGGCTGATGAAATTTTCAGCCAATGTGGCTGCCTGAACTCCTCGGAGATGTTCTCCCTGGCTTGCTATTATAGAAAAAGGTGCTCCGGTAGCACCAGATTGGTTGGAATAACGGCCACAAAATCCTGAAGGGTTAGAGTAGATTATGCTCTGACTGGACGTCTCCAGGTAAAATGCTGAAGACGTTGGCATTCAAAACGTCTATTTTTTGTGGCACTCGGTAATCTTCGTGGTTCAGGGTAGAATTCGACGTAAGTGACATGTATAATAGAGAAGAGCACTATCGATAGCCGAGTAACCCAGCTGCACGACTAATTTCACCATACCGCATGTACCGGTAGTAAACGTCTAAGGTAATCGACCATTTTCCCGGTAATGTTATAACCAGACCCACATCGATTGCAGGTAGCCTCGATTGTACTTCAATATCGCCTAGCGGATCCTACAGAACTGAAGTGAAAAGCTATTGTATTTTTGAAAAACTTTGAACTTATTTATTGCTTTTATTATTAATTTTTTAAGATAAAAACTATGCGGAAACCATCTAGGATGTGCCAAGAATCAGTATGAAAAATTTCAGCAAAATCAGTTAAGTAGTTATAACGGTTTTGGGACTTTGCTTCATATATACGTGAGATAAAATACGATGAGATGAGATATAATACGATGAGATGAGATGAGATGAGATAGAATAGTATTACATGCCAGTGAATGTAGCTTAAGAATCACTTTGTTTTTGATAAAAAAATTTCGAAAGAATAAAATCCAATAAAAGTTTAATAATTTATTCATAAAATCTTGTATGAATAAACCAATAATAAAAAAATAAAAAATGAAAACTTAAAAAAAATTGTAGAAAAATTGAATAAACAATTACTTATTTAAAAAATCCCCTAGTATTAATAAAATTAAATCAGTATTCATTATTATAAAGAATAGCTGTTACTAAAAGGAAAAGGTTTGACTAGTTTAAAAAAAATTTGTTGAATTCTATTAACAATTTAATAACTAATATAATTCACATTTAAACTTATTACACTAATGAACAGTAAATTAATACATACATTAAAACTAAGTTACAAACCACAATATAAAAATTAGTAAGAGGTTTCTCTCTGCCGAGACCGTTTGTGGCAGAATGGGTAGGATACTCGGCTCGCATGCTGATGATTGCTGCTTCGGTTCCTGAAGAAAATGTTTTTGTTCATTCATTTATTTATTTTTTTTTTTTTTGGCGAATGGGGTAAAGAATAAAGAAATAAAATTTAATCAAAATCAAAATTTGCTTTCTGGAGATATTATGCGCTTTAGAGGTGCGATGCGAGGTAGGTTGGCGTAGTGATTTTATAAATGTGGTGTGACAGGGCAGGATAGAGTATGACGCTGTGGAGCAAAGAGAGTTACATGAAAAATTCACTTACGTCACATATTTTCTCAAGGTTATGAATCTGAAATCGATGGTTTTCTCCATAGATCTGAACGAGCCTATAGAAGTATAACATCAAAAAAATGTATCATGGATGGCAATATAACGTAGTGTAAATGTATCTATCTATAGCTTATTTTTTGCAAATTGAAAATTACGGAACTTAGATACTGATCAGATAAGCCATTTTCTTTAATTTTACCATCCATCCATTACTTGTCTTATTTTACTCGTTTGTTTCTACTAATATATCATAGATAATACATTTACAGGTTGGAAGTAAAAAATACTTTGGAATCTTTAGTTAAATATCGATTGAAATGTTATAAGATGAAAGTTAAATTGAAAGTTAAAATATAAAAATCATTTACCGTGTGCCTTATTAATGAAAGCTGAGATCTATGTAAGCGTATAATTAGATGGCCCTCAGTTTTATCAATCAAAAGTATAGTAAAGCATTTTTTAATTATTTACAAGAGTGTGTAATTTAAGAATTTTTTCAAATACATATTTTGTTCCTCCTTGGTGCTCGCTACCAATCAAGTGAAATGTTTCTTCTGAAAAATTCGAGCACTCTATATCATTCTACGGAAACTGGTACTACAAAACATTTACAAAAAGTCAATTACCAGAATAAGCAAGCATGTAAGCGTGCGGCCATAAAGAAATACTTTAATATCTACCGATTACCAGAGAAAAAACCCTGTTAGAAATTTAAGGTAGAGCGTCCATCGCCACTAACAAACCAAACTTTTTTTGAATTTGAAATATGTTATACATTAAGTTTTTTTATGTTATGGAAAATTTTTTTAAGAGAATGTATTGGTATAAGCTTTTAAGATTTTTGAGTTCAAAATATATTTTTCAATATAGGCTGTCATAAGATACAGCAATAACAGCTTCAAAGACATACGTAACAAATCAAACTATTTTTGTAAAAAATACCGTACTAATCTTGGAAATTTGTACTTTATTTTTACCCTTTCAAATTATGGTGTATTAGTACGAAATAAAAATCAGTTTATTTATTAATATTTTTCCCGTTACAAAAGCACACGGCCATAACCTATAAAACTGTCACAATGCGGTAAATGACGCACTTCACTTGCTTGATTCACTCGGTCCACGGATTTTCTACCTTAATGGCGAACTCTTGTCAATAGACCAAGCCTGGTCAACTTCTAACCATTTCGTAATACTAAAGTACGTATTGGATAAGAATACAGAGATGGTCAAAAGTTGGCCAGGCTAGTTTGGTAGATGTCGCCTGCTCAGTCAGTGTTGATATACCGACTTATCTGTTTGTTACACCCTACACATTTTTAATTAAGATATTAGAAAATTCATTTATCTATACTAATTTCAAGAAAATGGGTAAAGGAAAAAACAATCGACAACGACAAAAATTTACCAAAGAAAAAAGTTGAAAAATGTAAAATCCTGTGAATTACCGAATGAAATTGAAGGTTATACTTCAAGTGATTTTTCAAGTGACCATGAACCATAAAATAATTTATATCAATAATGATGATAATGATGCGTCCATTAGATGTAGGCCATCATTTCAGGCTTAAGTTGTTGATGATGACCCTTGCACTAAACTTGTCCTGATACATCTGAGAACTAAAACTTGCTGGTACCTCTCGATATTCGTGAGTAGCTGACTCCTCACAGTTAAGCATGACTTAAGTGAAACGCTTGAAGATGGCAAGGTTGCTGCACATCCCTGAAGCCAAGGTTACTAACTTCTCGCAATTAACGTTTTTGAAAATTCGAGAGACAAGATATGCTGGTGCTTTTTGATACTTATTTTCGTTCCTAAATTCAGGTCATACGGTCGCACACCATTTCCACCCAGGATTTAGATTAGGTTAGACTACTGGAGCAGTTGACGCACAATGGCACAACGTATACGAGTGTACGGTTTGATAAGTGACCGTCTTTAAACACTTTACATGCTCTCTAGAATACATCAATTAATGTCAACAAATTCAAATATATTTTATTGAGTACCAAACGCTTTTGAAACTTATCGTTTCGTATTTAAAAAAGTCGTCTTGTGGTATGCATTTTTTAAATCAGTACAACATGCAGCGTTTCTTTAAATATAAATTTAAGTGATTATTCGTGACGCTCACTATTAAGTATGCTTTTAAGCTAGGGTGCTGGTAAGTTGATGGTCGGAAAGATGGTTATTCACCATCATTTTTACCAGAAACCAGTGTGTTTATGGTCGGTATTTCTTGCAGCGAAATTATAATTTAAATCATGGAACTTTTTTTAAGACTATTTTAATAGTTCAGTATCATATCCGAACAAGTTTCATATTAACATTTTTTTTCGCATGTGAATTGTAAGAAATCACATTTTTTGAAACGATTTTTACATTAACTATTTTTTTCGCTAATGACATGCAACAGTAGTTTTTGTACCTCGTGGTGAATGTTTCTCGGTCATTCGGTTTGCCCTACCACCATGTCACCAGATGCAAACTCCATTTTTCCACCGAGGGCTCAGTAAACGTCCAAAGGTAAAAAAAACACTCCAGATCGGAAAAAAGTTATATGCTATTATATCTATAGTGTATTACATCATTGGGGTGCCAAGTATGACCTGCACCTGAAGGGCGCGGTTGTTGTACGTTTCTTATCCGAGTCATGTATACTTTTTTTCTCATTAAGGGTACAATTTTGCACCCTACGGCCCACTCAAGTGTACCCACGGGCGCAAAATTGCAGTGTACCTTGGGTAAGGAAGATGTTGTTCACGGCTCGGGTACAAACGTACAACTATGGCGCTCTTCGGGCACCAAGTTTGTACTCTGCGCCTTAGTGACGTAATGTACTATGTGGCCATTTAAAAACATTTTTTGTTTGAAGTGATAGCAATATTAACCAAAATGTTCAAAACAAAAAAGTACATTTGCATAAGATTTACTACTTCTGTAATTAACATTCGACCTACACATTTAATGTTAATTTATTGTGAATAGAGACGTTAATTGCTATAAAACGAGTTTTTTAACTTTCTCAGACGATTTTTGCTATTGAGAGTAATCCAACAGCATTGTAGAGAAAAACTTACTAAACTCAATAGTTTTATTTTTCTGAACTCTACAACTTTTGTCATCAGAAATGTTTTCTCAAATTTTCAATTTCTATCTTTCGTGTGCAAAATACGGTTTATTTGGTTTTTTTGTATCTATTTTTTATTTTAAACTATTATCTCACATGCCAGAGTAAAATGTTATATATAGTAATATAAAACTTTGTATTTTGTGGTGAACTACAATTTTATTCTTGAATGCGAATGCGTAAAACGTACGTGAAAAAAAATATCATGATAAAACCGGTTTATCGTCTTGCAGCGTTGCTGTAAAAATATTAGCAACATTTCTCTCTCTTGTGAAAACCTACCCAATCATGTTAAACACCAAGCTACCTACAAAATATGAGCATATTCGAATAGTAATTACACAATTTGAAAAATTTATTATGTGCACACACACACATGCAAACAAAACTATGTAACCAACTTGAAACACCCTCATATCAGGTTGAAAATTTTTTTTACATGGAAAATATAGAATTCAAAAAGACTTTTTGCTCTAACAAAAATATGAGACACTCTCACACATTGATCATGACTAAAAAAAGAGTCATAAGCTGGTAGTAAAGTCAAGCGAAAAAGCAGAAGCCTCGAGAAGAGATGAAATCCAAAGAGAAGCCTGCACGCTCGGCCAGTTGAAAAGCTCAAATACTTAATTAAGCATAGGTACAGGAAAGAAGGATGGCTGACACACGAGCGAACTAGAAGAAAGTGTGCCTAACGAATAGAACGCCACGGGGACTAGCTGCACGTAACTCGATTATTAGACGAAAGCACGGCTGCTCCTTGTCAGTGCGTCTCGCTGATAAATACTTTTCTCTATCTCTCCGTCAAGCCTCCGTAGCTCGGACTGAGAGCATAAGGCTACCCTTTGGCACGGGGATATGCGTTAGCGGAAAGTTGGATGAGGTACATAATACGAGGTACTTGTACTTACTAGTGTATAAACTCAACTCGGCGAATAATTGAATTAACTCGGCGCTACAGCAGGACGGACGCGTCGGGTATGTAATGGCCAACGTCAGTTGGAAGGAACGAGGACTGCACTCTGCGGGACGTTATTAAATCCGTTTAGTGTTGCTGCTTTTGACGAATGGCTCAGGCGTTCGTTTGTCCCGGAAAATGGAAAAAGTTGCCCCTGCTGCTGACGGGCCAAGGCTGCGGGAGTTTAGGGATCTAATTAATACGTCCAGGTTAGCTGCTGCTTTCATTGTGCTAATTGTCTGGGATGCTGGATTATTAGTCTCAGGCAAATCGTTGTGAGTGTAAACAGAGTGTGAGCAACGCGTGTGCTTGTCTCACAAATTTAAAAGTTATCCGAGATCATCGCCAACTTGTGCATATTAAATGTATCTATAATTATAATGACGGTGCAGTGATAAGGGCTGTATTGATTGACTGCAAAGAGTGCAAGAAGAAAAAGTATATGGGGAGTCAAGGGGGTGAGATTGTCGACGAACGTACTTATTAGAAGATATCTAACGTGATTCTTACGTCACTCACCCATGCATTGCTCTTTATTATCGCGAGAATTCGAGAGTTAGCTCACTATCTCTTTTCCTCTCTTTCTCTCTCTCTTTCTCTCTCTCTCTCTCTCTCTCTCTCTCTTTCTTTCTTTCTGGCGCTCTGAGTGTATTTTAAAAAGTAAATCAACCTTATTCCACCCTCGTGTTCTTTAAAATGAAAAAAAAGAGAAACTTTCAAAGTTTCACGAGCTTGAAAGCAATCTCATTTGTAAAACTGCTTACTGCGTTCATTATTTAAGCATAAAAATGCGTCACCCGCCCTTCCCCCTGAGTGCGGGGAGTCGAGGTTTCATTAAATGAGCATGAATATTTTACCTCGGGATTGTCAAAAGGATTGTTTTTGTAACTGATGTTAGCGTGGTTTCTTTGGAATGCTTGACGGTTAGCATATTTCAATTGACCGTTGCATTGAATACATTTTTCGACTCCAAATGAGGATTTCCTATTTTTTTAGAAAAGTAAAAAAAGTTGTCCTCTATCTTGCATACAAAAGTTGTTTACGAACTTAAAGTGATTTTTAGATTTTAAGATCTCTGTAGTTTTACTGTAATTTAATTTTTATATGCACCGAGAGATAATAAAGTAAGAAAACACTGTTCTAGCCCTCGATGGCGGTGTTACTATTTTTTTTTTTTTTTTACCATATTATTTTTATCATGTCAAAAAGGCATTCACAACGCACAAACATTAAAAGCTACTGTTTTTTGTATTTCTAACTGTAAAAAGTCCCTTGATAAAGGAATTTTATTATCAATTAATCAGTGTTGGCAAAATAATTTATATAATTTGTTTTCTCTCTTACTGTATTGAATTAAAAAAGAGTCGAAGCTAATGTTAATGACAGATCTAGTAACTTCGATCGAAAACAGACTTCCACCTTATTAGTTTATTTATAGCCAGGTTAAAAAACGCCACTCTGTGCGTCCAGCGTTTTAATGCGACTATACTACTGTGGATGAGAAATAATTAGGTTACCTTTGCCCGACTAAATTCATCCCATCGCTCATCTGCAGATCTATACCGAAATCACATTTTTGTTTTTGCCGATGAACGGACGAAAATAACGCGCTAAAAGCGTTTAAAATGGAAAATCCGAGAAACCATTTTGACATTTTTTTAAAACCACGTGTTCAACGCTAACAAGGGTAAAAGCACTTTTCTCCCTTATAAGAGTGAAGGCCGTCAACCGCTCTAAGATTTTACGGCCTTACTTATATCGGTATTTCGAACGAAAAATGACAAAGTCACGCGTAAAATGAAAACTATAAGCGTCAAATCTTTATTTTGTTTTGCGTTGACGAAGTGTCTCAGAATTTATAATTATCTCATCCAATCACTAAATGCTACCAATTCTGATGAAGTTTCATATTTTCCAAAACAGGTAGGGCTCACGGAGCAGCACAGCATCAAAATGACCGATCGGCGAGCAAAACGAAGCCTCAACATCATCATCAGCATCATACAAATCGTTACGATCATGTGTCAAGGTAAAAGAAATCTTACTTGTATTCTGTTTAAGTCGTGTCCGTGAACAACCAAATGTGATCAATAAGACAAAGGAAATGTCCCTTAACTCTTGTTATATTTGAATAACACCACCTCTAGGACATCTCAGATCAAAAATATAAAACTTTTCAATTTTATTTTTTTTTTCAACAGAAAATTTAGCTTTTTGAACGTTTTGGTCAAAGGATGTGTCCTTTTTAGTTATTCGAGAAAAAACTTTCTGAACACATCAGTCGAAGAACATTTCTTTTGTTAATTAAAAAAAATTATTCTTCAAAAAATATTACTTCAATAAAGTCTTGGACAAAAAAATTTTACTTCCTTCATAATTTAGGCAAAAAAGAAATTATTTTACAGCACACTGAAAGAAGAAGAGGATTTAGTACAACTTGTATTAATTGGTTTTGGAAACAGATTTACAGATCGAATATTGTTTTTTATGCTGACATTTGTTTTCTAACCACTAGTTTTTGTTAATTGATTCGTAATTTTTCACACACTACAAAAACAAAAATGAATTCTACGTAAATAATTGAAGGAAACAAATAATTTATTATTTTATAGCGGAATATATTCTGTACTAGACACGAAAATTTGCAAAAAAAAAGTAGAAGGAATATTTTTTGTTTAGAAAATTACAAAGCATGTGTTTCCTTCCTGAGATTTTTATAAAATCGTATTTTCCATTTTAAAAGAGAAAGAGCATCCTCATATCGTTTTTTAAAAACTTTTTAGTATTTTAGAAAAAAGTCGCACCAAAGTTTTAAAGTCAATTTTGCGATAATTATTATGTAAGACCCGGCTGAATTTGGTAATACCTTCAAAATGACAACGCTTAAGTTCGAACACTGTGCTATGTACATATGAATCTCAACAAATTACTGGTACATTGGGGATGTGCAAAAATAATGTAACTTTTTTTTTATTTTCCAACTTTATTCATACAAAGACAACCTTAAACGTTAAGTCATTAAAGTATTCTCCGTTACTATGCCACCAAATCGATAATTCATGGATCCCCTCAAAAAATAATTCTTGGCTTTTCGACGCGAAGAAATTATTGACCCACATTTGCACTTCTTTAAATGTTTGAAAGTGTGCACCTTGAAGTTCGTTATTCATGGATCTGAAAAAATGACAATTAGTTGGCGCGAGGTCTGTAAAAAATTCCGGATGCCACAAAACTTTCCAGCCGAGAGACATTAAAGTTTGATGGAAAGGTTTCGGAATATATGATCTAACGTTATTATACAACAATTTCAGTGGACGTAGCTCATGGCCAGTAAATGGACGTTTTTCATTTTGTTCCAATGGTTTAGTTGCTGACAATAACATTCCGCTGTAACGGTTTGCTTTGGTTGTAGTAGCTCATAACACAAAATTCCCTTCAAATCGCACCAAACACAAAGAATTACGTTATCCGTAGAAATTTCCCGTTTGGAAATTGAAGTGGAGGATTGTCCGAGATCAACGTATGATTTTTTCCGTATCGGATTATCGATGTGAAAATAATTTTCCACAAAAGTGACTTGTTATAATATTTAACAAGGAGAGAATGACAAGTAATGATTAGATAGTTTTTTTTTTTTTTTTTACTTAGCTGGTGTGGAACCCATTTTCCTGCGCTTTTGCAATTTTTTTCTATCATTTTCAAATGTCTGGCAATTGTGCGATCAACTATAAGCACTTCTGCCAATTCTTGTTGAGTCCGACATGGATTCTTGTCAAACAGAGCTTGCAAATCTTAACTTTTCTGAACAACCTTTACGTTAATGGTCATTCAAACTCAAATCAACACTTTTGAACCGTTTTTACTATCTAGTAATTATTGGAAATATTACTAATTGTACGTTAGCACCAAAAACTTTATTTAATGATTCAAAGGTATCTTTCGCCTTATTCTCTTGTTAATATGTTAATAATAAAGACAATGGTGAAAATGTTTCTTACTCATCGATATTGTTAACCTTGTTTATTTGTATGTTCTAAAAATCATATTAAAATTCTTATAGCGTATTTGTAAAGGTTAAGGTCCTTGAGTATTTCGGCCAAAGTTTCTACTTTACTGATCTCCCTGTTTTGACAAATTATTATTAATAACGGATAATCTAGCTATTTAAACCCAAAATAACGATATGAGCCCCCAAGCTAGTAGTTGTAGAAATCAATCAAACTCAAATTCAATGCAATCCGTTGGGCATTGAAAGAAAAAAGTTATATTTCATGATCATTAAAGAGTGTTTCAATGTGCATAATCTGAAATGTAACTATTCTCCAAGAGTAATGCATCAAATGGCCTGGAATTTTTACAGGATCTCTAAACAATTGTGGCTCTTCTAATAGTTTTTGTATACATTAAGTTTCCGATACAAAGTTTTATCTTTAAAATTTTCAATGTAATATGAAAAGGCTCTACCTTACCAATTACCTCATTTTGGTGAATTTCTATTAATAATTAAATAAAAAGTTATTTTTATGGGAAATAACGAGATGGGCCGCAACGCTGGTACTCTAAGAAATTAATTCAACTGAAATTTATTATAATCCATTGCTAATTGATGGACAAAAGTTGCTTCTTCCAACCGTTAAATCGTACTAAAGTACTTATTATATGAAATATATGTTTTTTCAGAAAGGAATATATGAAACGATCTATATTTGAATAGACTTTTAAAACCATAAGACGAATGCTGGTCTTCTCGTAGTTTTTGTAAATAGTCAGATTGAAAACTAAAGTTATCGTCACTAGGACGTTTATTTTTAGGCATGACTGAAACTCAGAAGTGCATGCCTTGTAGTTTTTCCTGAGAAAAGTCTGTAAGTACCCTGAAAACTTATTGTTTTTGTGTAAAAAATATTTTGGTAAAAAAAACTGCGATCGTGGACCTCGGCGTCAGGGGCGTTTTACATTTTAGATCATAAAGTTGATGTAAAACTCATACGTATTTAAAAAGTATAAATCAGATAAAATTAGCGCTATAAATCGCAAAAAATGATATAATAAAAGCTTGTTCAGAAATACGTTTAGCGCTTGAGGCAAAGTCAAGGGTGACAATCACTGTGTTCTGAGGATTGCTCCTCTTTGTCTCATGGGATGTATAAATTGTTTTTCAGCATACTGAAGACGAAAATTTCTTCCCTGGCGCAGGATTGGCGAAAATAGTATACGCCTAATGTTTAAAGTTTGAAAAATGCATTAGATTTCACATGAAACATTAGATGCAATGTTTATTTATATGAAATCTAAGACATGCTTAACCACGCTTACTAGGTGCGTAATATACCGTTACCAACCCTGCACCAAAAAATACCGACTTTCAACACAGTGTGGTAATAACAGTAAGATAGTATCTCATACCAGTCGTGTCTTACATGCAAAAACGCAGTTAGCCATTTTTTTTAAATTTAATATTCACACAAAAACCATGAGAAGACCCTCGTTCATTTTATCATTTTAGAAGTCATGTTAAAACTTCAGGCCATTCAATGAATTACTTCATAAAAAAAGTGACGTTTCAGAAAATCTGTACTTTATTACTCTTTCATGATTACTTATGGCAACGCCTCCAACGAAGAAACGTACAGGACGGTAAGTCACTCTTTACATTATGTTACCGTTCAGGGTATTATTTTAATAATTACACAGGCCCACAAAAAAAAATTGACTGTACTTTTGACCAGACCAACTTTTTTCCATGTATTTTTTGACGCTGAATCCAAATCTGCAATAAAAACATAGAATTTCCCAGCGATTTTTGGAGTAATTGTAGAAAAACGCAGAAAAACGAAAATTAGATAGTGTTAAGATGGATAGGATTAATTTGACGCAGAAATACTGGAATTATTTTATTATTTATTATTTATTTATTTTACTTACATAACCCACTGGGGTTGGTAAGGAAGAACGGGTTTACAAATCAACTACCTGTGCTCCTTTTACAATTCTTTTGACTTTAACTTACTCTAATTACTTCTATTTTCAAGTAATTTTATTTTTATTTTAATTTTTGGTTTCGTAGACCATGTCTAACCTTAACCTATCTTTTGACTTTCACTAATCACAAATTGCTCTCTTTACCTATACTTGTACTTTACTTTACTTTATTTTATCTATTCTCACTTTACTTTACTCGAATCTCATCTTAACGCCGATACAAAAACTCAGATGTTCCAAAATTAAAAATTGACAAACAAAATTAAAAAAAAAAAAGAAATTTCAAAAATTCAGAAATTCAGAAAATTGTAAAGATTCCAAATACTTAAAATATTAAAAATTAAATAATTCAAAACATACAACTAAATTACTGTTACATTGTCACAAAAATTCCAAACTTATATAGCACTTATTAAAATAATCAAAATTTTTCTCTCAGTCCATTATATCCTAACTAAATTCTGTTAACACTTTTTCACTAGCCTCTGCATGACTGACCACTGACTTAAGCACCACTGACTACCACTTTTTCCTCACGCCTTTAGCCACTTCCTACCACTTCAGACTTCACTTCCACTCTCCTCTGTCGTGTATGTCTCCGCTCCCTTTAGGGTACCTTTCATCACTGGCCCTATATTGTCCTGTTCAGCCTGTTGCTACTGCCCTCCTTTCTATCCTTTCTTCTCGCTCCTTGCTTTCCCTGCTCCTCTCTCTTTGGGCGAGCCTCTTCCGTTTGTCTCCCAGTTATACCTTCGAGCTTTCCTTTTGCACTTCTCGCTTATTGCTTCTTCACTATTTCCTTGATATCTTTCTCCACGTCCCATGAAGAGTTTATCCCCGGTGGTGAAGAGCGAGCTGTCATAAAATTCGATCAAAAAAATTTTAATGATCTATTTAGATAGGGCAGTCTATCTAAAGAACAATCAGAATTTATGGCTTCAGAATTCAAGAGAAGAAATATGCTAACGAAGGGTACTAAGATAAGTGTGTACCGTAAAAGAGAAGGAAACTTTCGTAAATATTTCAAGGATAATTTTAAATTAGTTTACTGCACGGATGTAAAAGGACTTATCGATGAATTAAAACCAAATTTGTACAAGCCCAATAAATTGGCGGCTGTTCATCGATTTGTCAAAGCGCAGCCTCAAAGCAGTTCTCCTTCACATCACAAATAAATACGCTCCTATACCTTTAGCACACTCAACTGTGCTCAAAGAAGAATATTCTAATATTGATTTAGTCTTGACAAAAATAAAATACGAGCAACATAATGGCTAATATGCGGAGACTTAAAAATTTTATCTATGATACTCGGACAACAATCTGGATTCACGAAGTATCCATGTTATTTGTGTATGTTTGACAGCATGTTATGACAGCAGAGATAGAGAGAACCACCACAAAAAATAATATGGCCATCGAGAGAATCGTTTAAACCGGGGAAACATAATATAATAAAGAAACCACTTGTTAATCTGCCAAAAATTTTGATACCTCCTTTACACATAGAGCTTTTGATAAAACAATTTGTCAAGGCCTAAGATAAAGACGGGAAATGTTATGAATATTTGAGTACAGTATTTAGTGAAAAATCAAATGCTAAATTAAGGGAAGGTATTTTTGATGGTCCTGAAATACGCACTTTATTTAGAGATAACAATTTTGAAAAATCTATGAACGATATTGAAAAAGCAGCATGGTTAAGTTTTAAAGAGATATCAACAAAATTTTTGGATAGTACAAAAGATGTTCATTACGTAGATATGGTGAAAACAATGGTATGTAATTTTGAAAAATTAGGCTGCCTAATGAATTTACAGCTTCATTTTTTGATTCGCATGTTGATCAATTTCCAGAAAATAACGGTGATTTTAGTGAAGAGCACGGTGAAAGGTTTCATCAAGATTTAAAAGAATTTGAACGCAGATTTCAAGGACAATGGGGTATAAATATGTTGACAGATTACTGCTGGATGATAAACAGAGAAGTGACCACAAAAAAGGGGCAAAAACGTAAAAGAAACCCGCTACATCGGTCATTCGAAGAAAAACGTGTGCAAAAGCGGAAGCCAATTGAAAATATTGTGTCGTTAAGGCCAAAACTTTATTTTACCACATGATTTTTAGAAACATCGATCAACTAATCTTAATCACTGCCCACAAACGAAACGTGGGAGCCGTATTTTAGAAATCTGACCTCAAACTCAATATCAGCAGCCTTGAACACCCCCAAGGTAGTATTTCCAATACTATGAAGTATTTATAAGTTAAAGAATTGAATTTTAATCATGTTTAATCGATTTTAGAATGAATTCCACCTATTTTTCATCTGTTAGCCTTTCCACAGCCGCATGGAGAGCTTAAATTTCGTGAAAAAATTATTTACACCATGGTTTTTTCATGTATTTTTATCCGTAGAATTGAATTCTTAAGTCGAATCGATCGTATCTTTCTTTCCTACATCTTAATTTCAGTTTTTCTGCGTCAAATTAATCTTATCCATCTTCACACTATCTAATTTCCGTTTTTCTGCGTTTTTCTGCAATTACTCCAAAAATCGCTGGGAAAGGCTATGTTTTTATTGCAGATTTGGATTCAGCGTCAAAAAATACATGGAAAAAAGTTGGTCTGGTCAAAAGTACAGACAATGTTTTTTTTGTGGGCCTGTGTGATTATTAAAATAACTACTTCTCATTAAATTCAATCGTTTTACATAAATTTGATTTTTAAATGTCGCACGCAGCTCCGATTTCAAAACTTTGCACCTGATAGTACCACCTACCACCCGCTAGGTGGCAACTACTAGTTTCTACCAAACGTCGCAAGTAAAAAGGGAGTTTATAGCATATAAGAAGGGCTGCGCGACGTATTCCAAGCATCCACCCGGATCACCCGATCTGTTCTAACGCTAGGTTCAAACTAACGGAGACATATTCTACCCAATCCCGCCCTCATTATCCACCCTACCAGGTATTGTTGTTCAATTACTGGAAGAATTGGATAAACAATTAAGGCTCTTCTTCGCTAGTAAACGCATCTTATGGGTACGAATTCGTCTCGACCACTGTCTGTCACTGCTCAACCATTCACCAGCGACACTAGCTCCAGCGGCGATATCGAAATCCAGCAGAAGCACTGCTTCTCGACGCCTGTAGACTCCAGCATAGGGTGTTTACTGCTGATCGATACTGACGGCTAAACTACCCATCAGTGACACCAACTTCAGCAGTGGTATCGGAATCCAGCAGAAGCACTGCCTCAATACGCCTAGAGTCTCTAATCCAGGGTGCTCACCGTTGATTCAGCTCTACGGCCTCTTCGATACCCCCGGAGAGAATTCTCGCGCACTCCAACTCTCCCTTTCTGTTCAAAGCCGCCTACCCCCCAAAAGGTTGCTTATAACAATTTGGCGCTCGACGTGGGGCGATGTGCACCACCTTTCCACGCATAGAGTCTCTAGCACAGAGTGCTCATTGCTGCTCGATCTCGATCGCTGATCAATGTCCTCGAAGATAACTCCAACCACCCTCAACTCTCCCGCTCTGTTCAAAGCCACCTACCCCCCAAAAGACTGCTTATAAAAATTTTTCACTCGGCGTGGGGCGATGTGCACCACCTTTCCACGCATAGAGTCTCTAGCACAGGGTGCTCATTGCTGCTCGATCTCGATCGCTGATCAATGTCCTCGAAGATAATTCCAACCACCCTCAACTCTCCCTTTCTGTTCAAAGCCGCCTACCCTCCAAAAGGACGCTCTTAACAATTAGTATTGTTATGTGATGCCAAGTACGTTTCTTCGTCGGATGCATCGATGGAATATAACTTTTCTCTTTGAATTTGCAATGGATTGGGCTCAATAGATTCCTAAAAGTACCAGCTGGGCAGGTCTTCTCGTTATTTTACGTAAAAACCAGTGGACATTGGGTGTTTAGGTACTCAAGAATGAAGTTATAATTTTATGACAAACAATATATATATATATATTAAAACGATATTGTGTACTAAGGTGGTGCGAATATCGTTGGAATAAATATGAGTGTATTAACTGGGTTGTGGTTTCAATAAATTTTATCATACTTAACAAATAAACAGTTATAAAGAATACATTACGTAGATAAAAAAAGTACAGAGTATTGCCATGGCATGACGTGCTGCCAGGCTGGCCAGTACGAGAGTACTCGCTTTCATCGAATTTTCTGATTATTTCAAAACAACTACCTACTCTGATAACATCTCTAACATTGCGTTCGTACCTGTTACAACTACCTACTCTGATAACATCTCTAACATTGCGTTCGTACCTGTTACATACGCTAACATACTCATTATTACAATTACTCGCGTATACGACACCTATAATATTTCTTTAAAAGAAGGCTTAGAAAATATTGAAACACCAGTTTTTCAAAATAAATATTTATTTAATTTTTAANACAATTAAATTAGATTAATTAATAATCAGTAAATAAATATGTAACTTAAAAATAAATTACGAACCACACTGTAAAAAAAAGAAAACGGTTTTGTCACACAGGGACCGCTCGTAGCAGAAAATTTTTATACCTCCAATTCTCTGTTTCAATTCTCTTTAGTGTATATTATATATAACAGCGGCCTAGAAAAATTATTCGACCTCAATCAAAATGAAGGCTCTTATACCACCTTTTTTTGGATGACTTAATACTGTACACAGCAGCAAAAATTGCAAATCAGGGTGGATCTAAACTTGAAGAAAACGGTTTTGTCACACAGGGACCGCTCGTAGCAGAAAATTTTTATACCTCCAATTCTCTGTTTCAATTCTCTTTAGTGTATATTATATATAACAGCGGCCTAGAAAAATTATTCGACCTCAATCAAAATGAAGGCTCTTATACCACCTTTTTTTGGATGACTTAATACTGTACACAGCAGCAAAAATTGCAAATCAGGGTGGATCTAAACTTGAAGAATTTATTAATAAGACAAATAATTACTATACTAGATGGTTTTGATAATTATTCCAGGAAAATTTAGAACCATATCATTCCGTCCAGATTATAATAAATTGAGAAAAAATAAAAAGCTGACCGGAAATAACTAAAAATATAATTAAATGCACCAGAAAATGAAAAAACTGACATTCTGCACGAAAAATCAGTGAGATTTTAGATGTTCAATTAAATTATCTTCTTAGACTACACGGACACCCTTTACAATTTAAGAAAGCTAAACAAGCCTTTTAAAGCTTAGGTAGACTATTTTATAGTAAACATCTTAATGATAGAGCGAAAGTGATAAGCTACTGTCTCTTGTTTAGACCGGTATTGACATATGCCATACTGATATGGTTTAACCAAAGTGCCTCCATCTTTTAAGCATTATAGAGTACTAGTGGCCACCCCGTCTCAGTTTTGCCCGAGACTTACTCAATGGAATAGTAGTGTGTTGACATGTAATGTGAAACGTTTTCAGTTAAAAATTTTACTTTTCTTTTATTTGTGACGTGGCAAAATTTGCTTCTCAATTTTGTTTGCCACGCCACAATTGACGCCCCTGCTCTGAAGCTAAATAATTATGCTGATGTATATCCGTAGCTTTTTTCGTGTGCTCTGTTGTAGCGAATTTTTCCCAAGGAGAAGAAAGGACGAGGCGCGAAGGGCCAATGAGTCAAGGTAGTATGGAGAGTGCGTATGGAGATTTTTGTAAGTGCCGCGGCGGTGACACGAATGAGAGAGATTGATGGATAAAGTAGAGACAGGGGAGTTGGGTCAAAAGATAATTAGTCGACCTACCAAGCGACGAGTTGGGGACTGACGCGATCGATGAATTCAGTGGGTGTGAGACCACCGAGCGCGAAGTGTAGGAGAGAGAACGTGGAGCCAGAGAGCAGAGAGTAAGCGAATATTAAGCGCGAGAGAGATAGAGAGCGAGTGAGAGAGTGAGCGGGAAGAAAGACCCGGAAAAATAAGTCTGATCCCAACCCATCCGACCCTGAACGGCAGCCATCCCGCCGACGAGGCATCCTCCCGTGACGACCCTAGTCGAGCCCGAGGAGAGACGTGTACGGTGCAGCAGACGAGAGAGGCTCAGGTACCACGAAGCGTTGACTTCCCGGACTGCGACACTCGACGCTCATGGTGGACTTGTCTTCCAGTGAGGATACGCCAAGGTACAGTGCGTAGGTTACAAGGAGACACGGGTGAAATTGTCGGCTATAGCGATAGACGCGAGAGCAGGAGCGGAAAGATCGGGGCATAGGGCAGTGATTCTTTGCGTGCCATGGTCAGGCCTCCGTCGAGACGTGAGGACGGACGCGTTGGGCAAAGTGTGTGAAGGAGGGAAGGGGACAGAGAGAGAGGGAGAGAGAGAGAGAGAGGGAGAGAGAGAGAGAGGGTGTGCATGGGCGTGAGAATAAAGTAGATGAGTATAGGACACGAGTACAGGCGGGGGGATAGACGGGAAGCAAATGCCGGGGATACCTCTTGTTGGACGTTACCGTGACCTTTACGGGCCGCGACGGCGACCCACTCCGTGGGCTAGAGATTGGGCCCAGTGTGGGTGTGTGTGTGCACGTACAGCCAGCCGCATTGAGGAAGCCTGGCCCCGACCGAGAGTCGTGTGAAGGAAGAAAGAGAGTGTAAGAGTGCGTGTGTGTGGGTGGGCGTAAGCGGACATCGTGTCTCTTTGAGCGCACCACTGGCGTTGTGGTTGCGATCGAGGGATTATAGAAGTGTTATTGGAACCAAAGATAGATATTTTAGTTATTATAATAAATACGTGAAGTAAAGTCAAAGTAACTCTATGTTCTTCATTTGACCCAGACGCGAATCCCCTTTTCAGATAGATCCAGTGAAGGGAGAGTCGAGAGCGTGAATCATCGAGTAGAGACGTACGAGAGTGAAATATCACAGTAATTCCTCTCAAACGATAAGTCACTGTGGGAACGAAGAAATGCCCGTTCAAACGAAGAAACGAACATTCTAGAAAAATTTTGGATACCTTCTTATAATATCCTCATATTATATAACCTGTTGTTTAACCTGTGTTTCTTTTTTTGTTTAGTTACTAAGTCGCGTTAACACTGTATGTTTAACAATTTGAATTATTATTCTCAGTTGTCAATTAAACTGAAAATTAATTTGTAAGCCCACGTTACAGTGATACTTGTGGTGCTTTTATTGTAAGCCGATACTAGTAAGTAAGCATTTAGTTTTCAAGTGATTTTTGTATATAATATTCTCGCTTGTAATCACAACATGTATATTTTATGTTGAATAATCGTTCTTTTTTAAAAAAAGGAGCAAAGTGGATAAGGACTTGGCTTGTCTACAGAATGTTGCGAGTTCAAATCTTGAGAAAAAATATTTTTTTCAGGAGAACTAGTTAAAGAATAAGAATAAGAAAAAATAAATCAAAATCAAAATGTGTAGTGTAGTGCGAAGGAGAGGGGACTGACGCAGGATGGTGAGATGGGACAGTGTAAAGAGGACTGATGGCGCAGTGGGGCGAGGCGCGACGAGGTGAGAGAGATAAAATGAAAAATTTACTTCGTTTACACGTTTTCTCAAGATCACCAATCTGAAATCGTTGATTTACTTCAAGCGTGCCTATAGATGTATAAATTCAATAACTATTTAATTAATAAACAATGGAAATTTACCAAAGTAAGGTAATTGATAAACTCCGGCCAATATACTGGATGCCTTTTAGTAGAGCACCACCTGAGGCACCACCACACTATAAAATAGTGTGAGAAAATTAAAAGTTAAAATAACTTTTTAGTATATCGAAAAAAAAGTTGCATTATTTTTGCATACCCTCAATACTTACGCGGCACAGATTGACGCACCTTATACTCTCTCTGATTAGCTGCATGATGTGATGATTTAGTAAATTTAATTTTTTATTAATTTCTGAGCAAGAATTCGTTTTACACGTATCTATTATGATAAAAACTACTTTTGCTATATTTTAATATAAAGCAGTTCACTTCTCCACTTAAGATTATATGTCATCAAAAATGTCACAAAATTAGTCCATTCATTACATACAAATCACCGCAAAAGAAAACCAGAAATGGTTTTGAGTCTTACAAAAACATCACAGTACATTTTCGATGATTCAAAAACGTGTGTGCGCTATTAGGTCATATCATTCATCTGAAATGATAAGCGATATACCGATAACGTGACAGCATTCACGATTATCAAAGGACAGCCCGAAAGCAATGAAAGCATAGATCTGCAAGAAAACTCGCATAACGACGACAACTTTCATCAGTCGTTATTCCACAACAAAACGTATTGCAGTGCTAGTGTACACAGTAATATTAAACACTTATCCACGAGCCGGAACAGCATTACATACAGGCAAAAAACAGCAACGCCATTCAAATCTAATACACGCGCTATTTTTTTGCTTGCACATGACAAAAATGCTTCCAACACATTTTCCATAAATTGAACAGGCACACCCCGATCCTCTTTCAGTAGCAGCTCCAAAAATGTTTGGAATGCCGTGACTTCCCGACGGATGCAGAGCATCCACCAAAGCATTCCCTCTCGGGCAGCTTTCTTTATACCACCAATTGATACATTTCGACTTCCTCTCAGTCTTCCAATGTTGCCTGCGGGAGTTATCGATGACGCTAAGTGTGTGCCTTACCACGAGCTATCATTTGTAAAAAATGTCGAGCTGCATCGTGTTTTATTGTGCACGCTTTTAACGTTTCTTGAGAATCCCTTTGCTTCCCCTCCTCCTCCTCCTACTCATCTGCTTGTTCGGCAAAGCTGAGTTGTAGTAAAAATTTTGTAGTTATTTTCTTCGTGGAGTTCTGCTGCTGATGGATTTGCTAGGTACTTGTTTTTTGTGTATATGTGTGGCACCTTATGTGGGGCTGGCGAGTTGGTAATCCAAACGCAGAGGGTATGAAGGATAAGAGTATCTAGCCAATAAGTGTTTATCATAGATAGTACCCATATCTTCATGCATACAAATCACATGTACAATCTACTCCTTGTGTCTACTATTCGGCATGTATATACATATAATATGGTTGATAAGCCCTTATTTTCTGGAGGTGTTTTACTTTGCGTCTTCTTAGCTGAACTTGACAATTCACCAATCCCATATAGTACGACACGTCATTTTAAACACCCTAGAATCTTATTTGAGTTGATGCGGTGCTACAATTATTATTAAAAATAATTTTTTATTTTGATACAACATAGTTAAGAGTCCTTTTAGTATAATGGACCATGATAAAAAAGTTCTCAATTTTACTAATACTTAAGTTGGAGTTTTTTTCTTCTTATCAATTAACTATAAACTGTGAGTTTTTATAGATTTTTCAATTGTTCCTTAAAGAAGCACAAGTCGATGAAATATTGGGTTTGGTTGTACGTTTGTGCTCGAGTTGTTAACGACGTTTTTCTTGCTATGGATGTAAAGTACTATTTTGCACCTGTAAGTACGCTTGGGTCTGCCTTCTATATCTTGTGTCTATGGTAAGAAAAATATTATTTTCATAAGTTACACAAACTATTTCTGATCAATGAGGTAAATGTGACATCAATTTGAAGTAATCAAAAATGTGATAAGGAAATTTTTTGTATACTCAATTTTTGTTGCTGAATCTGTGGTAATTGTTTCTTATAGTAAAAACATAGTAGTTGTCGAACCTGGTGGCGAATATCACTAGAACAAGCACCAGGCCCGAGGGACTCCTTGTGCTGGCCCTGGGGGGATGCACACCAGGTGCAAACTCTATTTTTCCTACTAAGAGTGCAGTAAACGTCTAAAGGTAAAAAAACGCCCAAAGTAAGAAAAATAAATTTTCGTACAAATATATTGTCTCTGTAGAATGTTACATAAAAATACGTTTGCTTAGTATTTTTGGGTGTAAGATAAAAAAATATTGTTATTGAGGTCAAAGCTTGAGACTTGCATAAGAATCCTGGACGCAGGTATCAACAAACGTATAACGTCATTTAATATTATTTTGTTTCATGTTATTTTATTTTATATAATTTTTTTATGTCTATGTGTGAGAGGAAATCCACAAAAAAATCCCATTTTTGTTCCCCATTTTTATTAAAAACTTTTTTCTGAGACACACCCTTGAAACTCGGCTTATTTTATTTGTAATGCCTTGTACTACAGAAAAATAATTTCAAACACGGGTTTCAGTAAAGGTGACACCTTTTTTTGCGATTTATATGTTAAAATTATATTTATATATGTGATATCGTAGATAACTTTACGAGTCAAACGAGCCCAATTTCAAGGGTGTACCTAAAAAATTATTTTTCCGCCCTCGGGTGGTTTTGGGAGGCTGGGACTTCCTCGGGCGAAAAAGCAGTTTTCCGGAACTCGTTCGAAAAGTCTCCTTTACGAACCTCGTTACGTCCCTCGCCTTCGGCTCGGGCCGCAAACCTCTCGGTTCGCAAACAGAGACTTTTCAAACTCGTAGGAAAACTACTATTTTCAATAAAATGGGGGTCCAAAAAAAAAGCAGTGTGGTAGCCTAAAAAAACTCAAAAGATAAAGAATGAAAAATTAGGATGAGTAGTAGTACAGTTTCGAACCAAAAGTACCATTGCTCCGTTACTGTCAAGAAGCTTTTTTATTCTAGTGTAATAGAACTACCATACGATGTCTGTAAGTTTAGCTCAATTCTGAGTTTAGGAAAAATTGATTCAAATAAATGATTATACAATACTAATGGACAAAACTAAAAAAGATTGCTTTATTATTTCCGGTAGTGGTCCAGAAAAAACGACAAAAATGTCAAAAATCGTTTTTTGCGCCGGTTATTGGCAGATTCCATTAAAAAAAACTTTTAGTAAGCTGATGCACCTTAAATAGACATAATAATGAACTGCACATTAACCTGATTAGTTTCGTGGTGTGACCAGAAGTGGCAAAAAACCATCGATCTGCTCAAAATTTCGAAAAATTATAAACCTTGGTTTTTTAAAGATTAAAAGTGAAATTTTATTACGTTCTAGCTTTTGTGTCTACCAATTACCACTAAAAATTGCAGTAAGATCGCATGAATATTTTTTTGAACCCACAACTTAATGCAAAAAAAGCACTTTTTTTAATTGGCCCTAAAAAAGTTGTAGTGCTATAACAACAAAAAAAGCCACTTTGGGTTATAAAGAGTCATAAAAATCCTAAGATATAAGTAATTATGTGCATGCATATGCACTTCAATACTTTTATTTTTACGTAAACACAATATTTTATAAGAAATAAAATGATTTCTTAATTTTTTCAATATAAAATATTATCAACCACCAACAAAAACAAAAAAAATTTTTTCTAAAAATACATTTTTAAATATCTTACCAAACAAAAGAATAAATATTATGACTTAAAAACCAAACCTATTAAAGGTAATGAGAATCTCAAGACAAAAAATGCAATGTGAACGTTAAGATCGGTCGTTAGAATGAGATATAACACGCATACACATGCACAGAGGCTGCGGAACTGTTTTTCGTTTGGGGTGCTCATAAGCTGACAAATCGTGAATGACTAAAAAAAAGTTTGCAAGAAATAAAAGGTGTTAATTTAAAACATTTATTCAAACTGTACGTATTGGCAACAGTATTAAATATAAAAGAAAAATTACAAAAAAAATTAAAATTCAATAAAAAATAATAATAATATGTATTTAATCAGGTAACAAAAATACTTTGGCTGTTTTGTTATTTGGGCCAATAAATTCTTTAATTAATTAGTTCATTGATAAATTTTCAGTTTGTGATTTATGCATATTTAAAAGAAGTAAATTTGTTTTTCTGCTCTGTGTCATGGTATTCGGTAAATCTGTTAGTAATCGCTTGAGAGCCCTGAATGACCGTTTAGCGCAAACTGATGTTGCAGGTACAGTTAAAATTAACTGTCGAACTTAAATACTAATTTTGCAGTACTTTTTTTTAGTAGTTACACTTTCAGTTGGTAAATGTTTTTGTATGATTTTCGGTAAAAACTGAAGCTGCTTTAATAAGCTAGATACATTAAAATCAGTTGCATAAATGCCTAAAGATGTTTGTAGATCATTCGCATCGAATATTCTTCCCTTGGCAGATTCAAGTAGTATGTTTTTTAATATTATTAGGCGATCAATTCCATCTTGACTAAAGTGACGCTTTGTTTCAGCAACAAGAAAATCAATGATTATATAAAAATTTTTGGGCATCGTTGTTTTAGCATCTAATTCCACAGGCTCTGAGCTCGCCACATCTGAATATTCGTATCTACGAGGAATTTTTCTTTTTCTCTTAATCTTGGGGTGGCGTAACTCTATTTAAATTAAATTTACAGACAATAAAATGATTGAATAAATTGTATTACCATTCCTAAAATATAAAACTAAACGGAATTTTAACCTAGTTCTTCCGATGCTTTTTAGACAGCATTCCAAATATTATTTTAATATTTTTCTGTTCTGTACCCATTTAACGTTTTCATCAAATACTCTGCACCTTTTTTGCACCAGAAACCGTAAAATTAGGGCTCTGTAGAGCAACTGCAAGCTCTTCACATGGTGTAAAAATTAATTTTGATATACCTATAAAGTGCACAGACAGTTTCGAATCGATGTGTTTTAAGTAGCCCTTAAGACTGGTTCTTAGACCATCACGAATATATCTTGGTAAATCCAATAACTCATAAACAGTCTGTTGAACACGTTTTAAATTTGTAATAAATCTGTCGATCGGCTTGACTCGGACAGCTCAGCGAGTTGGGTATAATGCTTTTAAATTAAGAGTTTCACTGTTGTTCATTTGACCATCTATAGAGATAGGTATAACAATATCACGATACATATTTTTTCTCTTAGATGATTCTAAAATAACATTTGTTACATATTTAACGGTTGTGAGAGAGTCATTGATAGTATCGGATTTTCGTGCTATTTTTTTGCAGAGACAAACCTAGTGAATGGTTAGAGCAATGGATAAAAATTGATTTCGGATACTTTTCACAAATTTTCTGTTTCATACCACTGATTCTTCCTGCCATATATGCCGCTCCATCAAAACAATGACCTCTTAATTTCCTCAAATCTAAGTTTAATCTTAAGCAAACGTCCAGTATAATTTTATACAGCGTTTCTGCTTTAGAATCAGGCGCTTTATACAAACCGATAAACTTTTCATGAATTCCGAATTTTTCATCGACGAAGCGGAGGCAAATAGAAAATTGCTGATTACCAGCTGAGTCCGTAGTACCGTCAGCCATTAACAAAAAGAAAGAACTTTTTCGCACTTCATCATTTTAACCAATTTATCGACATGAGGGTTATTATTTCATTTTGAATGTCATGGCTTAGCCAATTATTTCTTTTAGTCAACTAATTTTGCAATACCAGAAAAATTTAGACCTTTCTTTTAACAACTCCATAAAGTTTTCAGAATCAGACTCATGACCTTGCAGAGCAAGTCCGCATCTAGACAATAAATTTGTGATAGAAAAAATTATTTTTAGTGCTTGTAACGCATCTTTTCGTTGTTGGTGAGCCTGTTTGTTCAAAAGATCTACTACTTTATTTTTTTGTAACTGATGATTTTGAAAAACAGGTTTTAAATGTGCATTGCTGTTTTGGTGCTTATTAAATTTTTCTATTGCTCTTTTCCAATTGTCTATCCCCTTAGTAATAAAAGCACTATCCTCTTCAGATGAAAAATCTTTGCCTGAAGCTTTTTAACATTTAAAACAAAAAACTTTGTCTTTCTTACAATCATAATGCAGCCATTTGTACGTCTGAAACCATTATTATAAATTATAAACCATTATAAATTTTAACAGCTGACACAAGCCTTGTATTTTTATTACTCTATCTTCGTTTATTGCTAAGTTACCACGTCTTATTAAGTCGTAAAAATCAATTAATTAACGCGAGAGTGAACA
Source organism: Copidosoma floridanum (assembly GCF_000648655.2). The sequence continues at coordinate 336,687 of NW_019380634.1, forward strand.
ACATTTTCGCTTACTTAGAGAGCAACATCACATATATGCGTGATAAAAAAACATAACCTACCTTCGTTTGGCCCTCAAACATATTAACACGTAACATTAACACATGGCATGCCATTCAGATACAAAAATTCGAATATCTAGCACACTTAACCTTTTAGAGATTAATTAAAGCGCTTTAGGCCTTACATTTGTATCTTAAATCACAAAAATGTAGTTAACAAATTAGTTAATTATTAAATAAATAAAAAAAACAGCAGAACAGGTGAGAACGCTGACTTCAACTTTAAGCTGGCGATTATTATAAATCGGAAGGGGTACTTCTTTATTTTTTTTTTTCCCAGCATAAAAATATGCCAGTAGGGTGTGTGGTTTTGGCTCAGTTGAGAATCAAAAGGAACCTTCCTACCTGTTTTGCATTTTTGTCGTTATTTATTTCACTGATTTTATTTATAAATATCTCTAGCAGCTCAAGTTATGTGGCTATTTAAGCGCTAGAGTTGAAGTAATGATCAGGTATTTTTGAATTGAGTGTACTCTAAGTTTTTTGTTGTACTAAAAAATAGAGGGGCTGCCCCCCCTTTATTTAACAGGGGGCCCAGGCCCCCTCTCCCCCCCCCCAGTTCCGCGGCCACTGCACATGCATGTATGTAGACAAGCAGGTATACAGTTTTTATAAAGGTAGTGAACTTTAATTCTGAATTTTAGAGATCATATTCATCATACGTTACCTCAAAAAGAGATTTTTTGTCAATTATAAAGCTACCTTTTCAGGAAAGTACGGCTTTGTAAATTTGAGCCATGTTAAAAAATTGAAAAACAGATTCAGTTTCCTGGGAATCTTTAAATACTAATGATATTTATTTTGTTAACTTCTAGTGATTTTCAAATTTTGACAATTGAATTCCATCGACAAAGCTTGACCCTAATATTTATGTCTGAAGATTAAATACTACAAATTAATCAATAAACTGGGTTGTGGAAAACTTTTTTGCCACTGTCTCCAATGTGGAAACATACTTATGAACTAGTCAAAAATATTCTGAACAACTCTTAAAATTTGTACATTTCCAACGTTGGGCGTTTTTTCTACCTTTAAACGGTTAAGTACTACACTCTAAGTAAGAAAAATTCTCTTCTTAGCTTATGCGCATCTAACGAAGCCAAGCACTGCGCACTGGGCCTGAAGGACTATTATTCTTATAACTTAGATGATATTCCTTCGAGGGTCAAGAAAGAATAAAACTCTGTATATCCACTACTCATAGCTGTACACTGTGAGAAAAAAAGAAATAGAAATATTATAGATATTTACAACAATTCCTGTTCCATACAGTATAAATTACAATCAAAACAATAAGTCTTCCCATTTTAACTATTATTTCTAGAATCCAAGCATTAATTTTAAAAATTAAAACAATAACATTTTGTTTCATTCTTTTGATTCTCATTTACCATGGTTCTATACTGCACAATGAAGCACAATTATTTTACAGACTTTAAAACACTTAAAAAAAATTTTTTTCCCTGGTAAAAGTGCATTTTTTATCCAAAAAAATTACTTATTGAAACAATAACTGCACCACCTTCGATACATCGCAGCATTTCAGATATTAAAGTTTATTATAAAGTATTGGAAATTCGCTTTTCAGTAATTTTTTCAATATTTTGACTGCTTTTTTTCTAAATTTTTTCTTCTTTTAAATTGAATTTCATCGTTTTTGTTGTGAAAGGTTCTGTTATAAATGGTACTTGAAAAAATATTCTTCAACACAAATGATGCATCGAATTATTAGCAAAAATGTAAATTGTAAAATCATTGAATAAATAGCCATGCCTAAGTCTGACTGAGAAGGACAGAAATTTTGATGGAATTTTCCTCTAACCTTCATATATATTTTTCTTCTCCGAGAATGTATTAGAATAGCCACGGTCAAGGCTTAGAAACCTATAAATCTCTGAAATTTCGTTTGTCACGATAAAACCTTCTTACTCTCCGATGTATTCCAAAACAGAAGCTTTAAAATTGAACAATACATAGAATAAGCGTTTCACTCACTACTCGCAAGTAAGTAATTCAGATCCACGTTCTCTCAGACGCAAATGCATCGAGAGTCAAGACATTTTATGCAGACGTTATACATAGGTACATGCTCACACACACACACATACACACACACACACACACACACACACACACACACACACAGAGAGAGAGAGAGAGAGAGAGAGTCGTGTAAGTTTCGTACTTAATAATATACATTGCCTATACATATACTTTTACCCCGTATACACTCTCTCTGTTCAAGGCGGGCATCAGTGGTGCATTATATATTACGTACCTCCACTTTGGCCATTGATTCACGATCGCTGGCAGTGCATTAACAGCCAGCAGTGAGCACAAAGGGCAATTTCATCTATGGCTCTCTCTCTCTCTGTCTGTTTCTTTCTCTCTGACGAGGTCATTTAAATATATATCAATACAACAGGTGCGCAACTGTGTATTATTACTCTCCACGTATGTGTAGGTATATGAACGTGTGTATCACAAATCAGGGCAGTAGTTTCCTATGCCGAAAATGAAAAGGGAGCAAAGGAAAGAGAGCGAGTGAGAAAGAGGGTTAAGGGGTAGAGGTAAAGTCAGTGTCTACATATACGTGTATTCGTGGGTGCAGCATAGCTCCTGTGTTTATGGCACACCAGCGCAAGTGCCTCGACTCTGAGCCGGCCGACTGCGCTGCTACTGCGTGTACAACCAATCAACGTGCCGCGCTATGCATACAAACTAAGCTCGTCTTTGCCTACCAACATACCAACGCACAAAGCTCTATAACTCTATATATACACCTATACATATATTTATTATAAACCCATAAGTGGATGATGATATAAATTCAAACCTCTCGCGGCATAATACAGTTGTGTAAGTCCACTCTCAGGTTATGCTCGTACACGTGTGCATTAGTATACGGAAGAATTGTACCTGCTAGTTACGATATGTATTAATCAAGAAGCCAAGGACTGTGCGCGTTTCAAGTACAGCTTGATTTTAGGGATTTGGTACGAGTTTACATTTACCTGGTCGTGTACTTATGCTTGTATAAACAATAAGTAACTTGAAGCTTAGATCTCGTAGAGTCGGTAATATAGTGAGTGTACGAGTGGAGAGCACGTCTTTGCTTGAATAAGATATTTATACGGTTGCAGAATGATAAAAAAATGACTATTGGCTTCAATTTCTTTTTCTTTTTGAAGTTATATCACTGTAGAAACGGTTTGCTCTAAAGAGTAAACCAACGATTTCAGTTTGATGACTTTGAGAAAATGTGTAACGGAAGTGAATATTGCAGTTTATCTCCCCCCCTTTGCTCCACTGCGCCCTCCCTTTCTTTACTTCCTTCGCCACGCTCCGCCGACCCCACCGCCGTACACCACACCATATCGTAAAATTTTGACGATCAACGCGGATAACCAAACAAAGTAAATTTTTAATTTTATTGAATTTTGAGTCTTTGTTCTTCAAGTAATTTGCTTAAAAGAAAAAAAAAAAAAAAAAAAAACTATCCCGTTGGATTCAGCAAATTTTAAACTATCAAATCGATCTGGCCTAGGTTCAGAAACCGTCACGAGGGAGCCTCCTTAACGTTACCAATTATATTTAAAAAATGTTTTATGGCAAGTAGCAATAATAAATGACATGACACAGTTTTGCAATAGTTTATTTTGATGTACAAATTTCTTCGGAAACTTCACTAGTTGGACTTCTTCCCCTCTCTTCTTCTTTCAGTCAGAAGTCTTTTTGTAGAAGATCTTTTTCTTCAATTCCTTTCCAGTCTCAATTTCATTCATTGCATGTAAATTTGATATTTTTTTTCGATGATTTTTTGAATTGATCAGTTAAAGAACTGAAATAAATAGTATATTATGCCANTTATAAAAAAATTAAAAAATCATAAAATTTCAGTGAAACAAAAATTTATTCGTAATCTTAGGCACATTTTAAGCAAAAATTTCTTTTGTAATTTCTCTCTAAACCTTATACTTTTTTGGTAAAAAATTTGCAAGCTTTCGAAAAATTGGTATTTTGCGATTTTTAACCCTTAATATCTCGATTGTTAAAATACTTTTTACAACACTGCAAGGCGTAGAAGATTTGTTTAACATTGCACTTTAAGAATACGTAAACTTCAGACTGGTAAAAAAATTTGTGTCTCAAATTTAAAAGTAAACTTTCAATCGTGAGCTTCTTGCTATGCTACCCAAGATCTGCATACGTGTAAAAATAAGATGAACACTTTTAAATTGAAGTAGTCCACCCAAATTTTCCTCAAGTATTTACATTAGTTTTTCGAAATCATTGATGGTGGATTGTTTCATGACTATCAAATCATTAGTTATGTTAAGGTCACATGTAAAACAACAAGAAAACACACAAGGAATAAGGAAAAGAAATAATTTATTATTTTAAATCGTTGCACAATATTAAAGGAGGAGGAGAGTCTTACCTATCTCTATCGCTCGTGAAAAATGACTGCTGACTTTTTCCTCATCGTTTACACATTATTTTTCAGGCTCGGCGTCATTTGTTTTTTGGCGCCTCCGAGCTTTCATATTCACATACACACTCTTCCCCTTACCGCTACCGATCGTCTTTTTGTTCATCAGAGAGGAGAAGTGGAGAAAGCTCACCAACCCTTATTCAGCTGTTTTTCTCGAGGTTCTTTACCTTTAGTCTCTCGACGCAGCTCCATCTCGCAGCTGGTAAACGAGGCATGATAAAGCCCCTCCCGTCTTTATCACCCATACCGGACCTACATGACAGAGCCAAGCTCACGAGATCCTGAAAACTACCCAGCTATATGGCCACGAGCTCGAATTATCTCGTGCTGCGAGTAGGAGATACGCGTTTTCCGAGATCTTTTTCTCCACCTCTCCTCTTCACATTTTAAGCGCATGTAACGGCATCCAAAACTTGCTTATATCCTTCACAAGTTATAAACAAATATTGCAACAAATAAAAAAAAAAATTTTATTCGGTAACCAACAATTTTTTTTCTTAGGTTGGTTTATAAAAGAAAAATTATCTTTTAGAATTTTTCTCAACATTACGGCAGGTTTGAAAACAAATTCAGTCTTAAACCGTAAGGTCCTCAACCTGACTTTGTTTCATCAAATTTTGCCACATTTGTTATACTTCGATATTTTTTAACATTAATGTATTGATTTTCACACTATGTATAAAATAGATACAAAAGAATTTAATGTCAGAGAATGAGGACATTGTACTGCGGTATCTACGATACGTATTTTTTGTTATTGTTCATTTATTAAGTATTAAAATAGTTAATAAAACCACAGCTCATTACCGAATACCCTCATTCAAACAATAACTGCACCACCTTCGATACATCGCAGTGGGGTATTTAAAATATCGTTTCAGAGAAGGTATTTCCATTCATATATTATCTGTCATGGAAGTGTAACTACTTACTGGGATACCCAAGATTCCACTGACCACTGGTTTATTCGAACCTTTTTTGCAGTTATGTACGCGTGGATTTTTCATGTGCCAGAGGGATGGAAAGACAGATTAAACGACTTACGTGAGTACTTAATTATGAATAATGAAGTTAGAGTACATAAGTACATCAAGCATAATGTATTTTAAAATTTTTGAATGCAGACTTACTAAACTTAACCTTTTTAATATGCTTGGTGATTTGAAAAATACCCAAGTACCTACCATAAACAATAAATAGTCGGTGATCGTGAGCATAATATTAAACGTGTATTTTAAAAAACTATTCTTTTCGTATTCAATTTATTATACATTTATAATTCTTCCAAATATTACATATCTAACGAAATTATGGTTACGTATCAGCTACACAATTGCGAGAGAGGTAAAGCGGGCGGAGACGTCGAATAACATCCTTTTGTATTGTAGAAGAGAAGAAATACGTTACTTAAAAAAATTTTTTTTTAGTTGTGGAACACAACGTTGTGTAATCTAATTAAATGCAATGTGAAATAACACTATGTAGGTAACAGTAAGTAAAAATAATACATACTAAAAAACAAATACAGGTTATCTGAAGGGTTATTTAACTTAATAAAAATATTTATCTACTATGAAGAACATCGATGTAACGTGTATACAGACACATAGACGTAGTAAATTAACGAAATACGAATATCCGATTGAAAATCCAAGTATGTTTTTTTTTGGTAATTTAATGGAAAAAAATTTTTATGTAAAAGTTCGTTTTTATGAAAAAATACATCCAAAATTAAAATTAACAATATTTTTTAAGAATACTCTCCTTTATGTGCTTGTTTTTTTTATATCCTTGAGGTATCAGATCCACAAAGTTTCCTTCCACACTATAGAATGATTTTATATTTATATTCTGTGTTATTAAATGTCGATGAGAACTCATACGCTACCGACTGTGCCATCGGATGGTTAGATACTTACTATACTAATACAGATATGTTTGGTACCTCACTGTCTTATCTACATAAAGTGTAGATGCCTTTAAGATAACTCGAAGATGAATTTAAAATAATCTGGCATTGCCTTAAAGATTATTTGAAAATAACTCAAAGATGACTTTAAAGATAACTAAAAAAGACTTAAAAATAACTTAAACATGCCTCTTACACTGTTTATACTCATGAGTTTATTTAAAGAAGTTTTACTTTATTATAATGTTAACTTTGTGGGAAACTTAATAAGAGCTCCAACCAAACGCTCTTATCTGTGAGGTACAACCATCGAATCTTACCTCTCCAAAAGAAGCGTAGCCAAATATTTTTGTTCGCCCATTGAAAAAATTTCGTCATAAATAGATTGATTGAAAACCAATGGTTACATCCATTCCATGGACTCAGGCAAATGTAGGAGAAACTTTTTGTACAATCTAACGTTATGATGTGCACAGTTTGCCTTGTACGCCCCGTTATGATGAGGGCAGATAGTGGCTAGTTTTATTTTATCAATCGTAGGATAGCCCAAATCTGTAATATCATGAACCTTGAATTTGAATCTCTCCAACCATTGTTTTCTCAATGAGCCAAATACATGCACTTTTCTTGCAATTTGTAGGTGTTCTCAAAGAATTGTTCTTATAGTATTGTACGGGAAATTTCCCGACTTCCAAGGTATACCATGAAAACAGCGTTCCAACCATAAATTTTCTCTTCTATATTTGTCTGAGAGTCGTTGCCATGAAAATGGCTCTTTGAAGAGAAACACTCTTGGTTCACCGTCAGAATGGAGTAGAAGTATAGCTAATTTCTTGAGAACTAATTCATCGACAGACTGTTTAAAGCCTTGCATATCAACTATGTAATCCATTGATTGCTTATAACCTTCTCACTATCATATTTTTGGAAACTTTCCTCCCCAATCTTTATTTCTGATTACTTTTTTCTGATTCTTTTTTCCTCTGTTCAGTCCACTTTACATACCTGTCAATGAACTTTTCATACTCTTTGTATTTTCTATCGTACTCTTTCTTCTCTGCGCTCTGACCTTGCCCCATGACGGTTAATAGATGAATGATGATAGCAGAATTATGCAACAGCCTTTATGGCTTTACCCCCACCACCATCATTATGTGTAGTCCATGAATCACAATCGTTTATAACCTTCGCGTTGAGGAACTGATGATTTATTAGTTGAAAACTTTTTTGTTAAATTCTTTAACCAAGATTTTTTTTCATCATCATCCTTGGTAGAAAGTTTTTGATACTCCACGTCATTGGTGAATTTGCTTTCAGTTGGCTTATGCGACATGTCGATAAATGTCTTTTGAAAAATAAATTTTTTTAAAATAATTTACACTTTTTATTTTTCTCCTTTGATTTTTTTTCTGCCCATTTCTCTGCGTGTCTCTTCTTAAGTTTTGCCCACTCTTCTTGTCGTCGTTTATTATCTTCTTCTTTGCTCTGCTGACCTCTCTCCACAATGGCTGAAAGACAAATGATGTTAGCAGAGCTATGCATGAGCTTCTATAGCTTTATATGAGTTTCTTAACGTCTCCACTCATTGGACTGTATTGAACAATACGATCGTGTAGAATTAGGCAGCAGGCTGATGTATTGTGAAAATTAGCGTGAGATTCAAATTCCAAACGCACATCTACTGGAGAATTTTTCAGTGAGTCATTTTGCTTGGAGCAATCAATCACAATTAAAGGCGCGACGTTCAGAAAATCATATCTGTTTAACAAAGGTGCGGGGAATTCACCATAATATGAATTCTTAAAATAAGCATACATGTCATACAACAGTGCATACTGATTGTTTGTCATATCGAGATTGAGATCACCATAGGGATAATATTGTGAATTTAAACAGAGTCTCACATTTCTTATGTTACTGTGATTAAACTTGCTAGCACTAGCAGCTCTCTGATTCTTTCGGTTTGTTTGAAAAGCCAGTACAACATAACGTGGCTTTTCCAACTGATTGGACGTCTTGACTGTCCAGATATGCTTAGATATGGTGGGAAAGAGTGGATATTCATAGAGCTTCCAAGTATGGAAGCTAATTTCAATCAATCACAATTAAAGGTGTGACGTTCAGAAAATCATATCTGTTTAACAAAGCTGCAGGGGATTTACCATAATATAAATTCTGAAAATAAGCATACATGTTATACAACAGTGCATACTGATTGTTCGTCATATCGAGATTGAGATAACCATAAGGATAATATTGTGGAGTTTGAGACACTTGATTATTGAATAATTCATAAATTTGATAGTAATCTTTATACAAAAAATGTACATCCTATACTTTTTCATGCTTATTCATATATTTGTATTCGTCTGTTTAAGAGGCAAGTATATTATCTAATTGACCAGCGTTGATCAGATACTTGATATACAGTTTATGTTTCTATAGGTATTTTGTACTAACTATCTCTGAGATTTAATATTATATTCTACTTTATATTAAGTTTGCTTTAGTTTTATAGTATCACATAAGATTATTAAGTCATACTGAAATAATCCTTATTTAATGAATATATGAATTCTTTTAGAATATTTTACGGTTATTTTCATATTAGAAAAAAAATCATTTCATATCTTAATGATTAGGACAACCCAAATCTTCAGGATTACAGATATTTCTGAAACATAGTAGAGTTAATATTAAACGAAATATTGTACATTATTGCTTAAAGTACTTACTTTTCTGACAGTGTTTCTTTCAACCAGTTCCTTTTTCTCCAATCCTTTAATATAAATGATGTTGGCATTAGTAATATTGAATTACAAAAATCACTCTAGAGTAAGATGTGCTTCCCGAATCTCAGGGTATACCATGGAAGCTTCCCTCAAGCCAAGCATTAACCACACATTTCTCATATAAGAGCTAAGTCCATTTCCATGGAGCAGAAAAATGGAAAGCTGCTGGTTGAACATTTTCCTTCAAAGGTAAAATAACAAGTTTTTTTGGAATAAAAATGTTAGAGGATCTTTTAAAGCCCTGAACATCAACAACGTAGTCCATGATCAAAGAGGTCTGATCTCTTGACCAGGTCATTGATAACTGAGTTCTCTAGCTCTAACCAGCTTCTTATATTCACTTTATCCTCACTCTTCATCATACATTTTTACCCCCACTCTTCATCAATTTTTACCCCCACTCCATCAATTTTTACACCTCACTCTTCATACATTTCTACCCCCACTCTCCATACATTTTTACCCCCACTCCTTGTACCCCCACTCTTAATACATTTCTCTCCACTCCTCACATCCCACCCTTCATCCATTTTTACCCCCACTCTTAATCAATTTTTACCCACGCTCCTTACACCCTTACTCTCTATCAATTTTTACCCCTTACACTTCATACATTTCTACCCCCACTCTCCATCAATGTTTACCCCCAATCCTACCACCCCTACTCTTCATACAGTTCTACCCCCACTCATTACACCCCCGTTCCTCATCCATTTCACCCCCACTCCTCACACCCTCTCTTTTCATCAATCTTACCCCTACTCTTCATCAATTTTTACCCCCACAATATAGTGTGATTCAGAAGTTGAGTCAAGGCTGCTTATATCACACCCCCACTAACATTTTAAGGAGTGGGGATGAGTAGTAAGTATAAAAAAAGTCGGAAGAAAACAGAGATGCTCAGTCTGTACAAAGAGGTCAATGTGAGCAGAGCTATTAGCACTGTCTAACAATCATCATTGTACTTTGTCATTTTAAGTAGTAAAGCGGGAGTCAGAGCTATAGATAGAGCTAGATTTATTCTTTCTAGAGCTTAGTATTCATCATAAGGTAAGGAGATTTTTTTTTTATAAAATTCATTTTTTAGGGAGTTTGGTGGATGGAGGCTTCCTCCCACCGCTAGTATCTTCCTCTCTCTTATAATATTCCGTTTCATCCGTAGATATCATGAACGTTCAGTACTTTAAGTACACTGCAGATTTGCTGCAAAATGCCCTGAGACAGATTGCTGACGCAGATGATGAGGATCTACAAAGATGGTTGGAGTTGACCAATGCTTGAAGCGTTGGAAAAATGTGTTTTGACGTCATTATCGAGAGGGGAGATGCAATTCTGCCAATCCATCTGGGCTACTTTGCTCTGCGTTCAGGACAAGTTGACCAGTTTACTGAAGAAGACCGGAGGAGAAATACAGCAGCACCTTCCTGAGCAGCAGCAGTGTAGTGAACAAAATAGTGTCAAAAACAGTGTAGGTAATTCTAGTGTGCAGAACAGTGCAGATGATCTTAGTGCACCAAACAATGTTGATAGGCAAAACAGTGACAGCGCAGATGATTCGAGTGCATCGAACAGTGTAGATAGTCCCAGTGTGCAGTGGAAAGATTTACCATCAGCGTTCAAGAATCGCATAGCTACAGGTGTGATAATCAATCGTGGACATATAAACATTGCTTACTTCTTAGATGATGCCCAAGCTGTTATTGTGTCGAAAGTTACAAGTGCTCTAGAACAACACATTGCTATAAAGATTAATTTTGAGCTTGCAGCAGAATACAGGATACAGAAAAATGATGTAAAAGTCATCGATCAGAAGCATTTTAGTACCAAAAATTTTGAAGTCTTGAGATCAACAAACATAGATGTGGATTGGTTTGATTTGAACCTCAAACACCCCATAATGCATCCAATGGAAGAATTTGAAGAGAGAGATTCTGGTTGGACACTACAGCAGATAATAAGTTTGACTGTAAATATCAGCAAGTATAATCCGATGAAAGGAAATTTATTTGTTTGGTTGCCAGATGATGTACGGAAGAAAGAAGCTTGTGTGAATGTGCAAAATAGTGATGAAAAGTGTTTCATGTGGGCAGTGCTATCTGCTCTACACCCAGCAACTGGTCATTCATATAGAGTGAATCATTATAAGCCATATGAAAATGAGCTAACTTAAATAAAATAGAGTTCCCAGTTTCATTGAAGCAAGTCAGTAAGTTTGAGAAACAAAATCCTGTTTCTGTAAATGTGTACATGTTAAGAAAATATGGTAACAAACATTTGATTTCACCATGTCACATTACCACTGCGAAAAAAGACAATCATGTTAAACTTCTTCTCGCACAGAATTTTTACAATGATTAAGCCAATGAAGAAGAAGAGGATAAAGACATACCAGAACTAAAAAAGTTCAGTAACTTTAATTCTGCTGAAAAAGTCCCTTACGCCATCTATGCGGACATTGAGTGTTTACTTGAGCCTGTGGAGAATGACGTACGCGCATATCAGAAGCATCAAGCCTATAGTATAGGCTATTATGTAAAATGTAGCTTTGACAACAGCCAATCAGTTTATTAGAGTTACCGAAGAGAAGATGATATGGAGACTCCAGCAGAGTGGTTCATTCGAGAACTAAGGGCTATTGCAAGTAACGTGCAAGAATTATATGAGAATCCAAAGCCAATGATCTTGACTCAAACAGAAGAGAATGAGTTCAGACAAGCTAAAGTTTATAATATTTGTGGAGGTTTATTTGGAAAAAATGAGAAGAAAGTGTGGGATCATTGTTATCTAACCGCAAAATTTAGAGGTGCTGCACACGAAAGTTGCAACATCAATTATCAGAATTCAAGATTCATTCCAGTGATATTCCACAATCTCACTGGCTACAACTCGCACTTTATCATCAAAGAGTTGGCCACCAGTGAAGACTTCGAGGGACGTGTCAATCTTATAGCTGAGAACAAGGAGAAGTACATTTCATTCATGAAGCACATAAAGGGCAGTGACATCAATTTCTGATTCATCGATTCGTTTCGATTCATGCCCTCCTCCTTGGAAAAATTGGCATCATACCTGGATAAGTGTGACATCACTAGCAGTGAATTCCAACGTGTATATGGTGAGGAGCAGATAAAACTTTTGCTGAGAAAGGATGTATTCCCGTACGATTATGTGAGTTCTTGGAGAAGCTGAGAGAAAGAGAGCTTCCCTCTAAAGCTGCATTTCACAGCAAGTTGAACGATAGTGAAATTTCCGATGCAGATTACGAGCATGCACAGAATGTATGGAGAACATTTCAGACTCAAACGATCGGAGAATACTCTGATCTGTACTTGAAGACCGACGTTTTGCAGTTGGCAGATGTCTTTGAGAACTTTCGCTCCACATGCTTGGCAGCATACGAGTTAGATCCTGCACATTATTACACCACGCCCGGTCTAACGTGAGACGCCATGCTCAAGCTCACCCATGTCGAATTAGAGCTACCCACAGATATAGACATGCTTTTGTTTGTGGAAAAAGGCATCAGAGGAGATGTGAGCCAGTGCTGTTACCGCTACGCCAAAGCCAACAATGAGAACATGGAGGATTATAATCCTGCGGAAGAAGACAAATACCTCATGTACTTTGATGCGAACAACTTGTATGGATGGGCAATGACGCAGCCACTACCAAAAGGAGACTTCTACTGGGTTGACACAGAGTCAAACTTCCTCGATATACCAGATGATGATGAATATGGCCACATACTGAAAGTAGATCTGGAATATCCAGTAGCTATCCACGATGAACACAAGGATTTACCTCTCTGTCCGCAACATATGGCTTCACCTCGCTCCAAGCAGCAAAAGCTCATGACAACTTTGTATGATAAAGAGCGATATGTCATACACCACAAGGCATTGAAGCAGGCTCTTGCACATGGACTAGTGCTCAAGAAAGTTCATAAAGTCTTGCGTTTTAGAGAAAGTCCATGGCTCAAACCATACGTTGATCTCAACACGGAGAAGAGGAAGCAGAGTAAAAATGAGTTTGAAAAGCTCTTTTTCAAACTTATGATCAACGCTGTAGATAGTAAGACCATGGAGAACGAGCGAAAGCGAGTAGATGTTAAACTTGTCAACAAGTGGGAAGGACAATACAGCGCAGAAATACTTATAGCCCGACCTAACTTCCATAGTCGGTCCATTTTTGCGGAAAATCTTGTGGCTATACAGCTTGCTCGTACAGAAATTAGTGTGAGAAAACCAATATATATTGGTCTGAGTGTACTCGATATATCGAAGACTCTCATATATGATTTTCATTATTTATACATGAAGAAACGTTTCGATAAATGCAAGCTGCTGTACACCGACACCGACAGCTTGATATATAAAATTTCTGGTCAAAATGTTTACGAAGTTATGAAGCAAGACATAGATAAATTTGACACATCAGACTATCCATCGAATAATCAATTTGATCTGCCTCTCGTGAACAGGAAAGTCATTGGGTTGATGAAGGATGAGTGTTGTGGCAACATTATGACGGAATTCATTAGGCTGCGTAGTAAGATGTATTGCACTCACGTGCAAAACGAGAAGCTGATTAAGAAGGCAAAGGGTGTCAAAACAGCTGTAGTGAAGACCAAAATCGGCTTCGAAGACTACTGGAACTGTCTCTTCAATAAGTACACAGTCATGTGAGAGCAAAACAATATCCGCTCCAGACTGCACATCGTCCATACAGAGCAACAGCGAAAAATAGCTCTCAGTCTACAAGATGACAAACGTCAGTTACTCCCGGACAGCACAGATACGCTACCATGGGGCTACATCACTCTGGACGATGAAGATCTTCAGCTACTGAACATGCTCGTCCATCTAGATGATGAGGTGGGGAAATAAGTGAAGAGGGAAAAAATGGAGGAGGGAGAAGAGCTACAAACGGAGCTGCATCCTCCAGCAGAGCTCATTCTGTCGCTTGACGAGCTAGAGAGTTTACTCACTCCCTGGAAGTATACACCTCCAAGCAAAAAAGCAAGAATTCTTTGAGGTGAATTACTATTTTTCAGCCTTATATGCTGTATACTAATATTTCTTTTTCTTTTTCAGTGAAATGGATTTTGCTGCATTAAACCGTATCGCCAACAATAGCTACCTCCCCACCATGAGGTTGTCGCAGCTGGAGAAGGAGCGGAAATACATGGTGACCGAGCTTAAGAATGTCAATACCCGCTTTGGATGCAGAGTAGTCATCATCATAGATGATGAATTTTAAGTCTTTATTCCAGATCGTGTTTCAAAAGCAATAGAAGCCAATGATGATTTGTACAATGAGTTGAGAGAAAAAGTTCAAAAATATGCTTTATTTATTGTATATCATGGTGATAATAAGTTTCCATTTGTAAGTTTGTAAATAAATAAAAGAGAAAATTTATTGGAGGTGGAAATGCATGAAAGGCTGTTCATCACAGGACGGGGCGCTGGACGGGGCCCCCTCCACTCTCTCTCTCCCTTTTTTAAATATCTGACTTGTCAATCCAACTGTTATGTGACTTATCGAATCCCAGCCATTTAACATTAACCATATTACCACGTTTCTTCATAACTTTTTCCACCAGATATATTTCCAGATATTTATATTTTAGAAGCTCTTGTTCGTAAAAGCCACCAGAGACCAGCTGATCCTCATAATTTTTTAAATAATAGGTAACTGGATTGGTCTTCAATACTTTATAAGCTGTAAATATTTCGGTTGACCAGTTTGGCGTGTAGCCTTTTTCAAAGGCATTTTTAGCTTTACTCACACGTACTTTATCATTAACGTTGAATTTTTTCCCTTTTTATCATTTCATCATTAACCATGAATTTTTGTAAAACTTGAGCTTGATTGTCGGCTGTTACATCGGCAGGCTTCATACCAATTGTTCGATGCTTGCGAGCGTTGTAAGCTGCAATTAGTTCTGGTAAGATATCAAGCCATTTATAATTTCCATGAAAACTAAATTTTGTCCACATTTTGTTTTTCAAAGTGCGATTGAATCGCTCATATATTGATGCTTTGAGATTACTATATGTCAAATAGAGATTGATGTTATATTGTCGCATGAGGTCTTGAAAACTTTTATTATAAAATTCTTTACCCCTGTTGGTATGCAGATTTTTTGGTACTCGACCATCTCGTAATACAAACTTCATTGCTGTTGTAACATCTTCAGCAGTTTTTTTCTTTGCAGGTACAGCCTATACATGCTTGGAAAATACATCTATTACAGTTAGCATGTACCTATGACCTTTATTTTCACGAGCATAGGGTATCATTTCTACAAGATCGGCCTGTCATGTTTCATCCAAACCTCGGATATCATACTTTCGTCGTGGATAGTTATGACGAGCCGGCTTGTGGAGCTCTTCCACAACAACTTCCTTCTTACGATCCATCCTCATTGACGACTAATAAGCGAATAAGACTCAAATCATTAGTTTTATATCCGGTTTATTTTCTTCCGGAGAAGAGATCTGAGATAACACCTCTTTGATCGTATTTATTTCCCGCTCCAAATTTGCAACTTTTTTAGTACACACATCACTGTAATTGCTTAGCTTTTTACCTTGCTCATCCCTCATCAATTTTATTTCTTTCTGGAAAGTGTTGAGATTCACTGCATCATTTTGTTGGATAGCTGCTGCAACATTACACAGTCTTTTATGTTCAACGTCATATTGTGCATCTGTAGTGAGTTTATAGCCAACACCTGGAGGACCAGGAGGACCTCGACTATCGTCTTCACTCTTACGTCCAAACACATCGATACTCATTTTACTACTAACGTGAATGCTCGCCAGCTTCAGTATGTATACCCTGCTTCACGCAACTCTTCAATAATCGATATTATATCATTGTCATGGCTATGATTTCCTGCAGATCTTTCTGCTATGAGTAATCGAAGGTGGTCGACTAGCTTATTTGGATCGTCTCAGTGCACATAATCTACTTGCTGCATTGTTTTAGCAATTTTTTAATGAGGTAACAATGATCCACCTTTTTTGCTAACAATGAGATCAAAAATTGGAGCTATGATTTCATTAAATTTGTTACTATTGTGCGTTCTAATAGGTCTATTATTGTTGTAGTCCCTTCTGTGGGCACTTGAAGAATTTAAAAGCAAGTGATATTTCTCCAAATCATCTTCGATCATGCGAGATCTATCAGGATGTTTTTTCACCAGTAGCTCCATCAACCCATTACTCATTGGAAAGCTCAACTCGCCCATCTGAATTTGATTATTTTAAAAGTTTATCAATGAATTACCAAGCTTGTATGATCCACCTTGTTTTCGCACTCCATAAACCAAATCTAATAAATCTCTTTTATTTTCATCAAGTATTTGTATACACACATTGTCAAGAGGTTGAATGGTAACATTCATTTCATCATCATCATCATCGCTTTGACTAACAGCAGACTCAAACATCATATCATCGTCGCTGTATT
Source organism: Copidosoma floridanum (assembly GCF_000648655.2). The sequence continues at coordinate 353,420 of NW_019380634.1, forward strand.
TCTCTTTTTTCATTTGTTTGATGGGTAGTGGCTTATTAGGAATTACAGAATCATTTTTTTTGTCCTCGTTTTAGTGATAATTTCCCGAAGAGGATTAGTAACAGGTTTAAAGGTCATATTAAGAACTTTTTCAACCTTATCTTTTCCAAATTTCAATAATTGATATTTCTTTTTGATGGCTTCTCTGGCCTTCACCAGCTTTTTCTCCCTTGTACATGTTGATGCTTCAACGTCTCAGAGTAGACAATGTATTACACTATGTGCGACCTATATTTATAGCAAAATTGTTAAAACCTTTGCGATATCAACCACTGTTCATTTTTTTATCCTTATCCATGACAACCAAACCATATTTATCATCATTCCAACAGTTTGTGCAGAGATCTTCAAACTGGGTATACGACATGTCAGAGTTTACATGATCGTCATACACATGTTTCAAATTCAGCTTATCTTGACGAAATAGAACTAAAAGATTAACATTGTCTCTCACAAGGGGTTTTGGTATTTGTGCGTATGACTGGCATTAATAGAAACAGTCTACATTTTTGTGTCTTCCCATATAGTGGAAAGCTCTTGCATTATTCTGCTTTTTACAAGCTATGTCGTCAAAAATCATGATAGAGTTGGATAGTGCTTTATCTGGAGATACTACAGCTTCATGTTCATTAAATGCAAAAAATTGTATGTTATCTATGGGCTCCAGCAGCTCTTTTAAAAACTTATACTTTGGCTGATTAAGCGACTTTGAGTACAAATAGACGTTTTCAAACCTTAATCCATTGGGGTCTACTATTAGTGCTAGTAAACGGTTTGTCTTACCACAATTGGATGGACCACAGAATACGGCTCGAATATTGTCTGGGAGTAATTCACCATGTCGATTCGAACGCTTTTCCTCTTTCACAACAGCATCAAAGTTTGGAACTTGCAATTTTATAGTTTGCTTTTTGAACTGCATGTCTGCACGATATGATGGCTAGAAAACAACTAATGTGATAATTGAATGCGCAATGCTTTTATACCCTATAAATACAATGCTTTTAGACGAAGGTGCTCAGTCGTGATTCAACCACTGAAGAGTGATGATCATTCATCGCGCAAGAGGACGTGGTCTTTTGAATAGGGTTATAAATACTTTACCTGTAGAATTACACATTCCAGGCTACCAGTACTGCGGTCCTGGCACTAAACTTGTCGAACGTCTGGCTAGAGGTGATCAGGGAATAAATCCACTAGATGCAGCGTGCAAGAAACACGACATAGCCTATTCTCAGAATCAAGAAAACATTAAGGCTAGAAATTCAGCAGATAGAGTATAATAAAAAAGCTTGGGAAAGAGTCAAGGCCGAAGATTCGAGTACTGGGGAAAAAGCAGCTGCTCTAGCTATTGCAAATACTATGAAGCTTAAAAGTAAATTAGGTATAGGTGTGAAAAGTAAGAGAACTGCTTTGAGTACAGTTATTAAGGCTGCATCACGGAAAATAAATAGCAAACATGCACACAAGGTTATTACTTCAGCTTTGAAGAGGGCACGTTGTGCAGTTAAGAAAGCAGGTGGTAAGAAAAGTGTAAAAATACCACGTATCTTACCTCTCCCTGCTCGAACTGGTGGTGCTCTACCTCTAATACCCTTATTTGCTGGTTTAAGTTCAACCGGTGCACTAGCTAATGGTGTAGCTGGAATATTAAAAAGTATAAGTGCAAGTAAGGCTGCTAAACAGAAACTGTAAGAAAGCCGAAGACGCAATAAACTATGGAGGCCATTGCACTTGGCAAAGGTCGACTTCAACCATATAAAACTGGATTAGGTGTGTACTTGAAGCCATATGCTGGAAAAGGTTTTAAAAAAAAGCTTGAAGTAAAACTACCCGCTAGAGCTCTGACGAATGTTGATTTATTGAAATATGCTAAAAAGTTAAAAATCCCTAATTTCCGGGGAGTATTTATGCAAAATGACTTACCTCTTGATGAACCTTGTTATCGCAAAACTGCTATAGTTAATCTTGATGGTAAAGATGGTCCTGGAACACACTGGGTGGCGTATCAAAAAACGCGGTTATGATGTTGTCTATTTTGACAGTTTTAGTGATCTACAACCACCCATCAATTTAAAGCTATACTTGGGAGTTGGCAATATCAAGTGTAACCACGTAAAATATCAAGATTATGATTCTCACAATTGTGGTCAATTGTGCTTAAAATTTCTCTCTCAAAAAGTATATAAGGTAATGTCATAGCGCAAAATCATTCATTCGCTTTTGAGAAGTCATGGGAGAAACATTGACACTAAGTTTGTCTGGAACTTCTTCTGTACGGAAGCACAATATTTTCCACCTATCGACTTATCATCGAAACATAACTACGTTCTTGGCTTAGTAGAACTCTTAACATTCAATTCGATTCCAAATATTGACGTCGGTAGTAATAAATTTTACATGGCTGATCAAGTAGTCGTTTTTCCAACAGGCAGCTATGAAATTCGAGATATCGAGTCATTTTTAGTTGACGCATTACAGCCTAACAATATAGCTATTGATATCAAACCTAACAATAATACACTCCGTAGCGAAATTACTTGTACTCATACAATTGATTTTAGACCAAAAGATTCTATAGCTCATCTCTTGGGTTTCACTGAACGTGTTCTTGAAAATAGCACTACCCACAGTTCAGATTTACCTGTAGCTATTCTCAAAGTTAACGCACTGAGAGTTGAGTGTAATATTACTACTGGAGCCTATATAAATGCAGAAAAAGTTCATACTGTTCATTAATTTTTTCCAGATGTACCACCACATTATAAAATCATCGAAGTACCATTACAAATTATCTATTTACCAATTGTTGGACGCTTCATCGACTAAATGCAACTGCGCACTGTCGATCAGAATGGTAATTTAGTAAAATTTTGTAGAGAAGTCATAACCGTTAGGTTACATATAAAACCTTCATCATAATGGGGATCATATACAACACTAAAAGCTATATAAGTAGTTTAACATGTGCTCTAGCAGTCAGTCGACAACAAACAGTCAAATAGTCAACACATCAAAGACAACTGACATGTCAAAACATTTAGTTTCTAAAAAGTTTAGTATTAAAAATAAATGGCCGTGGTGGAAACTAACTTGCATATTCTTGTGTTGTTGCGTAAAACATAGAAGAAATTCTAAGCATTTAGTCTCCTGTCACCTTTGATAAATTTATAGCACACTATAAGATTCATGCTCATCAGCCATACGCCTCCGCAACTTATGGCAACAGTGATGAAATCCATATATCAATTCAACATCAGGACCTATGTCTACTACCATCTCGTAGATCGTTACACATTTATGGAAAATAAGTGAAAGCAGACGAAAATACAGCAACTACGAATACTGAGCTGGTGAATAACGCCATCTGCCACTTATTTGAAGAAATTAGGTATGAGATGAACGCTATTAAGATAGATAAGTGTAAAAATGTGGGTCTAACAACCATCATAAAAAATTGGTTAACACTCAGTCCAGATCAAGACGTATTGAGTCACAATGCAGGTTAAAAGGGAACTCACGCTTTAAGTCTAATAGAGAAAAGCTGCTTTAATGTCTTGATTCCCCTCAGCATGATCTTAGGTTTTGCTGAAGATTGTCGTAAGATATTTGTTAATGTAAAACATGAACTTATACTAACGAGATCGAGAAATGATTTAAATGCAGTTGTTCAAGGTGCTATTCCTGCTGCAAATGCTAATGAAAAACCGACTTGGGAAGAGTTTCAAATAGTAATATTGAAGCTCGAATGGCTTCTGCCCTATGTAGTGATGTCAGATTCTCATAAACTTCATCAGCTCAATTATTAGCAAAAAGACAAATTGATGTCTATGAGCTTCCGTACTTGGAAGCTCTATGAATATCCACTCTTTCCCACCATATCTAAGCATATCTGGACAGTCAAGACGTCCAATCAGTTGGAAAAGCCACGTTATGTTGTACTGGCTTTTCAAACAAACCGAAAGAATCAGAGAGCTGCTAGTGCTAGCAAGTTTAATCACAGTAACATAAGAAATGTGAGACTCTGTTTAAATTCACAATATTATCCCTATGGTGATCTCAATCTCGATATGACAAACAATCAGTATGCACTGTTGTATGACATGTATGCTTATTTTAAGAATTCATATTATGGTGAATTCCCCGCACCTTTGTTAAACAGATATGATTTTCTGAACGTCGCGCCTTTAATTGTGATTGATTGCTCCAAGCAAAATGACTCACTGAAAAATTCTCCAGTAGATGTGCGTTTGGAATTTGAATCTCACGCTAATTTTCACAATACATCAGCCTGCTGCCTAATTCTACACGATCGTATTGTTCAATACAGTCCAATGAGTGGAGACGTTAAGAAACTCATATAAAGCTATAGAAGCTCATGCATAGCTCTGCTAACATCATTTGTCTTTCAGCCATTGTGGAGAGAGGTCAGCAGAGCAAAGAAGAAGATAATAAACGACGACAAGAAGAGTGGGCAAAACTTAAGAAGAGACACGCAGAGAAATGGGCAGAAAAAAAATCAAAGGAGAAAAATAAAAAGTGTAAATTATTTTAAAAAAATTTATTTTTCAAAAGACATTTATCGACATGTCGCATAAGCCAACTGAAAGCAAATTCACCAATGACGTGGAGTATCAAAAACTTTCTACCAAGGATGATGATGAAAAAAAATCTTGGTTAAAGAATTTAACAAAAAAGTTTTCAACTAATAAATCATCAGTTCCTCAACGCGAAGGTTATAAACGATTGTGATTCATGGACTACACATAATGATGGTGGTGGGGGTAAAGCCATAAAGGCTGTTGCATAATTCTGCTATCATCATTCATCTATTAACCGTCATGGGGCAAGGTCAGAGCGCAGAGAAGAAAGAGTACGATAGAAAATACAAAGAGTATGAAAAGTTCATTGACAGGTATGTAAAGTGGACTGAACAGAGGAAAAAAGAATCAGAAAAAAGTAATCAGAAATAAAGATTGGGGAGGAAAGTTTCCAAAAATATGATAGTGAGAAGGTTATAAGCAATCAATGGATTACATAGTTGATATGCAAGGCTTTAAACAGTCTGTCGATGAATTAGTTCTCAAGAAATTAGCTATACTTCTACTCCATTCTGACGGTGAACCAAGAGTGTTTCTCTTCAAAGAGCCATTTTCATGGCAACGACTCTCAGACAAATATAGAAGAGAAAATTTATGGTTGGAACGCTGTTTTCATGGTATACCTTGGAAGTCGGGAAATTTCCCGTACAATACTATAAGAACAATTCTTTGAGAACACCTACAAATTGCAAGAAAAGTGCATGTATTTGGCTCATTGAGAAAACAATGGTTGGAGAGATTCAAATTCAAGGTTCATGATATTACAGATTTGGGCTATCCTACGATTGATAAAATAAAACTAGCCACTATCTGCCCTCATCATAACGGGGCGTACAAGGCAAACTGTGCACATCATAACGTTAGATTGTACAAAAAGTTTCTCCTACATTTGCCTGAGTCCATGGAATGGATGTAACCATTGGTTTTCAATCAATCTATTTATGACGAAATTTTTTCAATGGGCGAACAAAAATATTTGGCTACGCTTCTTTTGGAGAGGTAAGATTCGATGGTTGTACCTCACAGATAAGAGCGTTTGGTTGGAGCTCTTATTAAGTTTCCCACAAAGTTAACATTATAATAAAGTAAAACTTCTTTAAATAAACTCATGAGTATAAACAGTGTAAGAGGCATGTTTAAGTTATTTTTAAGTCTTTTTTAGTTATCTTTAAAGTCATCTTTGAGTTATTTTCAAATAATCTTTAAGGCAATGCCAGATTATTTTAAATTCATCTTCGAGTTATCTTAAAGGCATCTACACTTTATGTAGATAAGACAGTGAGGTACCAAACATATCTGTATTAGTATAGTAAGTATCTAACCATCCGATGGCACAGTCGGTAGCGTATGAGTTCTCATCGACATTTAATAACACAGAATATAAATATAAAATCATTCTATAGTGTGGAAGGAAACTTTGTGGATCTGATACCTCAAGGATATAAAAAAAACAAGCACATAAAGGAGAGTATTCTTAAAAAATATTGTTAATTTTAATTTTGGATGTATTTTTTCATAAAAACGAACTTTTACATAAAAATTTTTTTCCATTAAATTACCAAAAAAAAACATACTTGGATTTTCAATCGGATATTCGTATTTCGTTAATTTACTACGTCTATGTGTCTGTATACACGTTACATCGATGTTCTTCATAGTAGATAAATATTTTTATTAAGTTAAATAACCCTTCAGATAACCTGTATTTGTTTTTTAGTATGTATTATTTTTACTTACTGTTACCTACATAGTGTTATTTCACATTGCATTTAATTAGATTACACAACGTTGTGTTCCACAACTAAAAAAAAATTTTTTTAAGTAACGTATTTCTTCTCTTCTACAATACAAAAGGATGTTATTCGACGTCTCCGCCCGCTTTACCTCTCTCGCAATTGTGTAGCTGATACGTAACCATAATTTCGTTAGATATGTAATATTTGGAAGAATTATAAATGTATAATAAATTGAATACGAAAAGAATAGTTTTTCAAAATACACGTTTAATATTATGCTCACGATCACCGACTATTTATTGTTTATGGTAGGTACTTGGGTATTTTTCAAATCACCAAGCATATTAAAAAGGTTAAGTTTAGTAAGTCTGCATTCAAAAATTTTAAAATACATTATGCTTGATGTACTTATGTACTCTAACTTCATTATTCATAATTAAGTACTCACGTAAGTCGTTTAATCTGTCTTTCCATCCCTCTGGCACATGAAAAATCCACGCGTACATAACTGCAAAAAAGGTTCGAATAAACCAGTGGTCAGTGGAATCTTGGGTATCCCAGTAAGTAGTTACACTTCCATGACAGATAATATATGAATGGAAATACCTTCTCTGAAACGATATTTTAAATACCCCACTGCGATGTATCGAAGGTGGTGCAGTTATTGTTTGAATGAGGGTATTCGGTAATGAGCTGTGGTTTTATTAACTATTTTAATACTTAATAAATGAACAATAACAAAAAATACGTATCGTAGATACCGCAGTACAATGTCCTCATTCTCTGACATTAAATTCTTTTGTATCTATTTTATACATAGTGTGAAAATCAATACATTAATGTTAAAAAATATCGAAGTATAACAAATGTGGCAAAATTTGATGAAACAAAGTCAGGTTGAGGACCTTACGGTTTAAGACTGAATTTGTTTTCAAACCTGCCGTAATGTTGAGAAAAATTCTAAAAGATACCTGATTAAAGATACCGTACCTGACTATCACCCTGTTAGTAAGGTTCAAATCCGAGTGAGAACACTTTTTTATTTTGAAATAAAAGTAAAAATAAATTTCAAATCTTAAAGAAATTTTAAAAATTACATTTCGAAACGCGCGCTCATTTAAATACAGTTGGTACAGCAGAGCACTAACAGGCTGCAATCTGGTAGCCCGACTACTCGCCTGTATGGGTGGGGTGCCCTAGTCCCTGCTCCGTTATCTTGGAGCTGGGCCACCTCGGAGCTAGGCCACCATGGTCGTAGTGGCTTAGTACCTGTATGGATAGGGTGGCCCAGTTCCTGTACAGGGACTGGGTCTTAGATAATCGGATTATATGAAAGCAGTGATCAGACCCCTGTATAAGTATGTGGCCATGAGTGGCTCCAAAGCGTGGCCTGGGCTGGGCTCGGAGCGAGGCCAGGGGGGAGGTGGCCCCGTACCTGCCTAGCTACGAGGACATGGTTAGCCTCGGAGTGAGGCCAGGGGGAGGTGGCCCCTTACCTGTATGGGTGGGGTAGCCCTGTTCCTGTACAGGGACTGGGCTTGGCCCCGTACCTGCCTTGTTTACCTACTAATTAGAAGGTATTTCAATGCTAGAAATATCTATTTGATAGTTTAAATGTAACAAATATCTGTAACTTAAAAGTCGTACTATTGAAACATTCTTTATTTATTTACGTTAAAAATAATGAATAAGATTAATTCAATTTTTGCAAAAGTTTGCACGAAATTATTATCAATTAAACACGTATAGTATTGTAAAAATCGTCATCATATTTAGGGTAACTAAGCTGAAGTAAGTAATTCACCTCTCATAAGCGAATTACAAAAGCCCGATAGTGCCATTATGCGTATAACACCGTAAGCAGCCACGAATGATGCGTTGCGTGCAACCAATATCGTAAGCCACATTGTTCGTTTTCAAAACAAAAGCAAATAGTTTCTTAATTTTACACAGATTAAATTAAACAAAGATAATTCTACAAAAAGCTCGTAAAATAAAATAATTAATTACAAATCTTCAGCACCTACATGTATAAAAGTAATTTTATTTGTCTCATATGAATGATGAGAAGAAGTTGACATCAATTACATTTTTATACAGCATTATCAGTAGCTTTCCGGACAAATCACTTAACTCGATTTTTATGATTTTCGAAAAAAATAACTTCAAAGATTGAAAAGCTACATTCTGACAGCGCAGAATCCTCACGTTGGATATTGAGAATAGTATATTACGCACCTAATGAGCGAGGTTAAGAATATCGCAGGTTTTAAGGGAATAACGTAAAATCTCGGGCGTTTCTTAATCTCGCTCATTAGGTGCGTAATATACTATTTCTGCATACCCTTGTCAAAAGAGCTGATTATCTGTTTTGGATCAGGACAGATATGTGGCAATTTCAGCAGGGGTGTGCAGAAAAAGACTTTACATTTTTACTTTCATGATCAACAAAATCTCATTACCTACGGATCGATTTTGGAGTTGTTTAGTTAGGATGGGAACATAGCATTTATTCGATTATTCAAATTACGAAAATTTAACAAAAAGATGTATATTACCACGAGGATGACTTGTCTAATTGCTAATTAGTTGTTATCGAGTAGTAGATTGCAATTATTTAAATTCGTAATGTAGGTGGTATGTAGCACTAGTACTCCGTGTAGTTCTGTCGACAAAAGCAAGGACAAAAGCAATGCTTCAAATACGATTGGGATTCCAAACTAGGTTTGACTGCACTAAATTCCAGTAGATAAAAAATTTTTAATGAAAAGACAATCTTTTATTTAATTTTTCCGTGCTAGAGCAGTGTTATCAAGAGTATATCAAAATATACAAAGAAAAAAATCAAATTTTCCGCCCTCGGATGGTTTTGAGAGGCTAGTACTTCCTCGGGCGAAAAAGCAGTTTTCCGGAACTCGTTCGAAAAGTCTCCTTTACGAACCTCGTTACGTCCCTCGCCTTCGGCTCGGGCCGCAAACCTCTTGGTTCGCAAACCGAGACTTTTCAAACTCGTAGGAAAACTACCATTTCCTCCTTTCGGGAGGAAAGTGAGGGCCGAAAGTACTTTCAGTGCCTGTTTCACGGGCGGAAAGTTGAACCTCCCGCCCTAGGGCGGAAAGTATATTCCCGCCCAAAAATAAGAAAAATTAGTAAATTTTGTAGTTGGTGTTGTACATTATCAATATGTTACATGCGACATCTATCAAATATCTTTCTTCATACGTCTTCAAAACAAGACTTGATTATTTTATGAAATTCTATTACAAGTATATTTTGTATATAATTTCTTAAGAAAAATGGTAGTTTTCCTACGAGTTTGAAAAGTCTTTCTTTGCGAACCGAGAGGTTTGCGGCCCGAGCCAAAGGCGAGGGACGTAACGAGGTTCGTAAAGGAGACTTTTTGAACGAGTTCCGGAAAACTGCTTTTTCGCCCGAGGAAGTATTAGCCTCCCAAAACCACCCGAGGGCGGAAAATTATTCGCCTTCGGCTCAGGCCGCAAAACTCTTGGTTCGCTAACAGAGACTTTTCAAACTCGTAGGAAAACTACCATTTC
>NW_019380634.1:385624-424599 GCF_000648655.2 Copidosoma floridanum
TACGTTAAAATTAATATGTTGAAGTTTTTCGCTATAAAAAAATTTTTCCCACACTTTCTTGCCATTAACGTGTTATTAATAATAAATTTGCTGAAGTGTCTGTTTCATAGAAAATTCCATGAAAAAGAGATTAGCAGTCAAAAAATTTCTGTAAGAGCAATAGAAGCGGAGAAATAAGCAAAAAACTAAATAAAAAATTGGAATTTTTTCATAGATAGTTAATTAAATAAATGACGCCGTTTTCTGATTTGGAAAAAGCTATTCTCCCCGTATTACTGGGGAAATTCTGTAGGGGACCGACTAACTTTTTTTCTACGAAAAAATCTAAGATTGAAAAATCTTTGTCCCATGAACTATATCATTTAACCGAATACGGACAATTCGTCCACAAATTTTACAATCGCCTCTAAATCAATAAAGGTCTAGTGCCCATCTGTTTTGACACACTACTTGATAACTTTAATTGGAATTGCCGTAATTTTCTCGTATGTTCATGTATACATGGTCTAATCTATGATTATCTACTCCATGATTTATTGGAGAGTGAAACTGTAAATTAAGCTGTCGATGTGCTTACCACGGAAAATAATTAACTTACATAATAATTGTTGTAAAACAGATCCTGTACTACTTAAAATCTTCAAATAAAATCTTTATTTATGATTTCAATAAACTCAACGATTTGATAGAGATTTATTGAAATCGTTGATTGTAAATTTGACTTATTTTATAGAGTAAGGATTACACGATGTAGTAAGAATGGGGTATTTGAAATATACTTTGATTCGAAATAATCAAACCCATAGTTGTCTGCGTGTGAAAGTCTAGATTGAAAAATGTATGATTCAAGTTTAGAATACATTTTTATAACTATGGTTGAAACTTACGGCTTACTCAATACTAAAATGTAAGTAGGCAAAACAATTTTTAAGGAGGCTCCATCACGGAATGTACAAGAACTTTGACTGATATATTATTAAAGTTGAGATCGCGCTGAATCCAATGGTATCTTTATTTTTATGGCTTGGCGATCAAAATCCGGAGATAATTCAATTGAAAGTCAGCACTTTTCGAGCTCGCTTAATACAGTCTCTTATGGCCGAAGGCCTGAAGCAATTTTTTGACTATCAATTAAACTACTGAAATGGAATGTACAAGCAAAAAAAATATACTTGCCGTAACCCTGACATTCTCATCTTTAAGAAACCGGGTGACTTTTTAGGCGTTGGCGATGAAAAAATTGATAATCCCCCCTTTACCGCGCACCTCCTCTTGTGCTCTACAAACTTCAAACTGTACGACTGTAATTGATTAAGTATATTTTTTTTAAATGCCGGGCAAGTTATGATTTTTTTTTTTGAGAATCTTCCTTTTGTACTAAGGTCTATAAAAACGTTTTTTTTTTAAATCTAACACATTTATAATGTGCCCTAATTTTTAATTAAAAGGCAAACCTAACCTTGTTTTCTCATAAGAGACCGTGTTAAACTATCAACATTTCATAATTTTTTTCTCGAAAATCTCCCCTCGTGAAAAATCTGAAAAATTCATGTACACTCCTGATATGCTCAAACATAACATACATTTTTCTGGCAAGATTCCATATTTTGAACTTTTCTCCCAAACCTTCTTAATTCTTTCATCCTGCTTTAAGTCATCGAGAGAAGTAGAGTGCATTGCTTAGAACTAATAACTAATGTGGTTACCGAGGTGGTTACGTAAGGGTCAGATAAAAGAAATCTGTCATCTGTTAAAATCAAATATAGTATGGCATATCTACTGATAAAATAAAGGTATAGTAAGATACATGATGTATATAGATCAGAGGGTATTATATGCAAACTGATTAAGAACTTCTGTGATTATTCGTACGTTTGACATAGAAAATAATTACATATCTCTATATCAGTTTCCTTCCCTTCCCATGCTCAACAGTTTTTAACTGGAAAATGGCATCAAAAATAAAAACCTGAACTCGAACTTGGCTTTAGTATGTTTTTTGTAGAGTCGGATGAAAACAGAGTGGTTTAGTTTTCGTTGTCAATCATGGCTGGAACTGTGCTCAAGGAGGTTGGCAGGATTACCAATCACGAGAGTGAGAATTCTCATATTGTAGATGAGACTAAGAATATAAAGAATTTAGTGAATATTAATTGACTAATTCACACTCATTAGTTTTGTTTTTGTTTTAAATAACAGAAAAATGTGTGGTAAGTGCCTCGTCTCATATTGTCTCAAACTGACCCCTCGGTTTCAAGAAAGCGTGAAGTTACGTTGAATCTAAATCTGAGTTAGAAGAAAGTAAGATTTTTTTTTAAAGCAGTTTTAAGTTATTTTAGAGTTAGAGCGCTTTTTTGACCAAAGCGTCGAAATATTCTGATCGACCAATAAAATCACGACTTTTTGTAAGTGATAAGCATATTCTTGTCAGATCTGATGGGTAATAAAACATATTGACAGCCCTTTGTACCTTAGGGCAGAAAAGTGTAATGCTGAGCGATATATTATACTTTTCGCTCTTGGTTAGAAAAACAATATATTTGACTCAGGCAAAACCGTATGACAACCCCTTTGGGCGTTTAAGTTCGTGCTAAGTGCCCTAGTGGCATAATGAACTTTTTTTTCTTCATTAAAATTTAGTGATCGTAATGTCGACGATAGCTGTGTATTCCTCTACGTCAAGTACTAATTAAACATATGAATATTCCAGCTTTCAGAGGTTGTTATGAAGCCATCGGTATTCACGTACTTAAAAATTGTGAATATTAATGAAAATTTTATGAAAGTTCCTACAAACGACCAATATTTACATAAATTTTATTTTATAACTCAAAAATATTGGAAAAATATACTTCATATAGTTTCCAAAACAAATGTTTATCTCTAACTTTGTCAGTTGTACTATTTTAGTTCCATAGAACTGACTTTCATTGATTATTGTATAAAAAAGATTCAGTTGAAATGTTAATAATCAAGTATGGACGTTCAAAAAATTGATTGAATTATTTATAAGTGTTACAAAGTTTACAAAGTACTAGTAAAATAGTGGGAAAATTTAGCAAATCATCCGACGATATTAAATTTATCGTGTTTTGTTTGAAAGCGTGTTTAAGATTTAAACTTCATGTTGTTTACTATTAAGTAAAACAAAAAACTTCACAAGCAAGAATAATCTTATGGATCCAAGTTTCCACGAAAAATCCACGCACCTATCCTCCCGAAAAAATTCTTTTCCCACTACTTGACCATCATCTTGCAATGTTTGGTGATCGAGGGCATAATTTTTCTCCCGCTCCCCGAAAACTCCTACCTCCCTCCTCCTCCTCTCTCAAAAAAATGTGACGTGTCACGTGTTAAGGTCGTGCTAGAGGTACGCGTCCCCTTAATGCACGTTTAATGTCCAAACTTTAAATGCAGCAGTGCTCCACTAAACCGCTGATCTCTTTTCCTTCAGCCGCTACCGTATACTTCTCCCGTGGAATGCAGTAGAGATACTAGAAAGACGCGTTCGGGCACCAAGGGGTTGCAGCGTGTCTTATGTACAGGTGCTAAAAAGCATGCAGTAAACTCCTCACTCGTATAATATTTTCTTAAAATTCATTTCTATTTCAAGTATGTTGTCTTTGTTGTTGTTGTTGTTGTTGTTGTTGTTGTTGTTGTTGTTAATTATTATTATTATTATTATAATTACTATTATTATTATTATAATTTATTATTACTATTTCACACTTGTCGATCGTGTGGGTATTATTTAATTGTAGTTAGCGTATTGTCCTTCTCTTTCGTTCCTTGCATTCCAGGTACATCGGTTTTTGATGACATTTCTGCGTCGAACAGCATACGCCTGCACTCACAGGTTCAGGAATTAGGGTCCACAACGAGGGGGAGGGGGAGGGGGTCGAAAGAAACAAGAGCTGCGCCTTTGCATCTTCGTTATTGCTCATTGTAATACTTACATCAGTTTCGCCAAGTTGCAGGACGGATTAGTCTCCTCGACTGCGTCTGAGGCGTTCCGCGGGCCTGGTCACGGCTTTTGGGATTAAATTGTCGGAATAATATAAATGATTTATGCCATTTAGAGCACGATGCTGAGAGTCGCTTGGATAATTTGGAATTTAATTTTTCCCGAATTTCCTGCCGCCTCGACTCCCTTCACTCCATTCGCCCGCGAAATTCTCTTCCCGCTCGGATAACTTTTAATCAAGTCACTGGGAATTGAATCGACTTTGATGGAAAAAATTTGAGATTTTTGTCCAACACTGTATACATCTGTCATCGTTTTGTTGGTCATGATTTTTCTCTTCATTTTTTTTATTTCCAATATTTACTGACTTGTGAACCGCGTGGATGGCAAACTTTTTCCACAGAATTTGGCTGTACTCGATACTCGCTCGATAACTCTTGTACCTTGATATAAAAGTTTAATACCCAGTCTGGGAAATGAATGAAACGAAAATGACATCAAATTTCTCTAATTTAATTATAAATTGAAATGTTGGAAACATCAGGGTATACAATATTCAGATCTAAAATTGGTGCAAACTTAAAAATATCATCCGTAAACCAATACTACTGTAAGTAGGTACATACAAAATTGACGTATCTTTTATTTTGTTAATGAATATGTAAAACGACAACCGAAAATAACAACGGAAAGTTCAATCTTATATTAGACGGAGTATAAAATTTTACTCTCTCCTTTTTACGCACAAAGCTTTAATTGGCTACAAAATTTGGATCTCCCTGATTAAACGTTGCTATGAAACAGACGCCTAAAACGCGTATACCTATATTTACATGCTTCATGCCTGCAGGGAGAGAGATGCGAGTTCCGAGCAAACGGCATTACCGATTTGATATGGCAGTTTGTTTAATAGCTCACGTTCACTTATTGTTGCTTTGGATTGGGCTAGTTTTTTAAAACTTTTTTTAAGTATATTTTTTTTTCATGTGTTATAAATCTTGAAAGCGCAAGAAAAAACAACAGTCCTCGAAGGTGTTGTTTTGCAGTCCTATACAAGTTGAAATAGGACGTTAAGTCCGGGGCTGATCAGACATTCACGGAAAAAAATTTCGTATTAAATTTTTTGATGTCATCTCGCTTGGAATGTGTCACTGTACCTAAAAGTGCATATTCCCAGACCAGAATGTGGTCACAATTTTTTCAAACAACTTTAGTAAAATAATTACGTTAAAGGTTTTTTTTTGGTTAAAAAAAATATTTTCATATTCTTTGGCACATTCGGAACAACAACCAATGAGGATGTATGTACCTAAGCCACACAGTTGTCGAGTAAAAAATTTCCAAAGTTTTGAAAAATTCGTTATTTCCGATTTCTGAAGCCCTGGTGAGTATAAAAATAAAACATTCTCGCAAGGCATACCACGTAAACATTAACTGTCAACCTTCCTATTACGATCTGCAAAAAATGAAATTTCGATGTATCAAAAGGCAACAAAGTATTTTACAATAAGCTTTCAGGGCGTTCCAACATATCTGCCTGTACGAATGTATACCTGTATAAGGTGATATGAATCGATATCATCGTTATTGTTTTTCATGCAATTCATTAAAAATTATGATTTAACCTTGTAGAGGGTAGGACAACACAACGCATCAACAAGGTGTGATCGGCTGCTAACATAACGATAGGTTGAACGCGTGAATTTAAGACAGGGAAAGTAAATTACGTGAATTTAAATTTTGTATTTACTACAAACATTTCATGCACTTACAAAATAATCATATAATATAATTTATTCAAAAACTGATTTTTGATTTCATAAGGCTATACAAACATTATATTAAGAAATAATAAACATTGCCCATGACACTTAGAAAATATTGAAATTTTAATTTTTTTCCATGCTTTCAGTACATCTATATAGTAGTGAAAATAAATAATTTTTAAAAAGTTTTTATAGTTTTATGCGATCTATGTGGTTGTATTCACAGGTAATGTTTCTAAAATTACTATTAAACATATTTTTATTACAAATAATTACATTGAATCGTTGTTTTTGTAAAATCAATCAATATCGGTGAGCTCAGAGTGAACGACTACTTGAAGTACTTTTTATTACTGAACACCTAATAACATTAAAAATATGTTAAGGGATAACTAAGACATGATAATAATTATACTAAGAATAGTTATGATGATAATTTCAAAGTATCGTAGTTGGAGTGTACTTGACAGTTTTTATGATTTCATATAGTAAAAAACGTTTCCCCCACGTGAAACGAATTCTACTTAGAATTCTTTTCTGTGAATTCGCGATTATTTTTTATAAAAACTGAAAGTCCTTTTTTTGCAGCAAAAGAGAAAGTAACCCAAGAAAATAAGAAGCATGATATCTGTGAAAAACGAGCCAAAGGAGTAAAAAATGTATTTGGAAACGAGATGAAAATATGAGAATGAGCAAAGCGAAGAGCAAAAGGGAGAAAAAGAAGGTCGGAACGGAGTTCAGTAGGAGAGGCAGCAACGACTTACTGCCGCCGGGGAATCCAAGTTTTTCCATTCGGTTGGAAATGAGAGTTAAAGTTTTTCGCAAACGTACATGACTATCTATGCCATACCATTCATGCTAGTCGTACCTGGAATATCAAAGGTTGCCTTTTTCATCCACTTTACTTTCTTCTCGTGGCTCTGAAAATGCAGTTTAATGAGTGGAAATTTTCAATGATTCTTATGTACACGGGAAATCCTTCATTTTTCTTTAGAATCTCGTGGGTGCTTTTGATCGGACGATTATTATCATTACCTACTGTAGTACATCTTTCGTTACCAACAATACTCTACAAAAAGTAATGTAAGTAAAAAACTAAGAAATATTGGCATTGAGAGATTGCTGATTACGCAATCTTTAATATCTGGGCATCGACAGGCCCATGATTTATTATGTCAATAAAGTTTAGATGACATGAGTGGAAAAATATTAAACCCTGAGCAGACGAAAGAAACAAATACATAATGATAACACAAAATCCGACTAGTGTATTACTATACATACGCCTCTTATGTGTATAATCAAGCTTACGAATGATAATTTAACACAGCACGATATCGCGTAGATACGCGTTCTACCTTTCAACTGCGGTGATTGTATGGATCCCTGCGATTATGCTTGTCTGTTAGGATAAAGATATTGAATAAGGGGTTATTTTTCATTCTCATTTTTTTTATTAATCAATTGACAGGTCTGCTAAACGTCTTGAGTTGAGCCACGTCTTGAGAATCCTCGGAACTCATGATGAATTGTGCTGATTTAGTTAATTGACATTACGAGCTTGTATGGTGTACTGTGAGTCGTCACAATTTTTGAAGAATATTATATCAGTTGTAAATGATAAACGTGGAACCAAGTATTTGGTAAAATGAATGTAGATATAAGTACAGCTCGATGGATCTATAGTTATATCTTGAGATCACAAAGTTTAACGTGAAGCTGCTTTAATTTATTGTTGTAGACTAAGATTGCGCCAACTTAGCCGTTGATTCCAGACGTATAGTGGGACAAGTAGAAGCAGGGGGTGAATTTTTACCTTATATACACACACACATGTATATCATTCATTTTGAACACAATTTTTATCCCTTGACTATTAACCATGAGACGCGTGGGAGAGGTTTTAGTTCCAGTTATTGCCGCGTGATACTTTTTTATATTGTAGAATGGCGCTAAATTTTCGCGGTGTTCTTTTGAACACGTAAAATGGTAGAGGTTTTAGTTTCAACTTTAGACACTTTATTTACTTTTGTAAGGACTCTCCGGCATTAGTAGTCGCGTCTCATGATGAATGGTTAATTACTTTTTCCAATCCACAGAAGAATTCTCGATCGAAACGCTTCATGCAAAGTTCTGGTAGGGAATTCATTTACAATGTGGCACGTGATTTAAAAATTAATTCTTTTTCATAGAATCATTTCATAGAATGACTAACTTCTTACGAGTTAATATCCCATTTACGATAGTTGCTTCCAGGACATAGACTTTAGCAATTATTCAATGACCCCAGTAAGCGTGAAGACAGCTCTCGTGTCGACGATTTTTTTATGATGGCTGGATAGAGGATGAAATTTAGAACAAATGTTTATTACAATTTCTGAAATGCTGTTACAAGATAATATGAATAATAAACCAAAGGTTTTTTTAATCTGTTCTACTCATGTGATTAAAACAAAGATACCTCTTGATGTTGTTTTGACCTCATAGAGTGTTTTTTAATTCTTCACGTACTTTCGGAAAATTAGAAAGATTAGAAAGATAAGTACATAAGTACATTCATCTGAAATTACGTGTGCCACTCGTTTCTTGAATCTTGTCAAGTTTTTAAACGAGTTTTTGCCGATTTTATGAAAAGATTTTAAGAAAAACATTTACTTATTTTCCGGACAGCAACAATTTCTTTCTAATCTGCTTAACAATTAAAAAATGTTTATTCCAAAATTGGAGGACTTTGTTTTTTAAGATTGTCGCCAGTTGATACAAAGTATGCAAAATGCAAATTCTGCATCGTCTAATAATTCATTTTCAAAAATGTTTTCGCACCCCTGTGGGGATGAGACAGATCGAATTCTTAAGCCAAAAAAATTTGTTTATCCCTGGTTGCTCGTAACTAAAGTTTTTTCTGGAAATTACTCATATACACGGCAGTAGAGTAATGCGTTTTTTAAAGCCATCAAGCACTTTTGTCCAAACATTTGTGTTTCCACGGAAAAAGATGAAAAGAAAAAAATTACAACAATAATGATGAAATAAATATAATACCTAATGGAGCTGAAAAATAAAACAAAGACCGTAAACAGAACTTTCGCTGGAAAAAACGAAAGCAACTCGATAAAGTGGGCCACGTAGAGCCGCACGTATGCCACGATCATAATCTGCCGGAGGCGCGATCGAGCTAAACAATTACGGTCTCGTTCTCGCGCTTATCGATTACTCACCTCCTCTCCTCCTCCAGCGTACGCGAGAGCCAAGCTTTTCGTGGAGGCCGTCGTCACTCTTCACGGGCTTTTTATCTTCGTCGTCCTCACCATCTATTTTTATTGCCAGCTAGAAAAACGCGCGTTCGCCCAACTCAACTCTTTCTTCGATAGAGATCACATGCACGTTTCGTTGCTCAACTGATTACGTAGTCATGGTCGCGTGAAAGTTCGTAAAAAGCTCGGAGAGCTTTCGTTTCGGCTGTATAGGTGAGGTATGGGAGTCAGGGCTATTACTATGCTCGTGCGTGTGATCGTTACCTCGTCGAGCGGGGAGAATGACTTTTTGAGGGGTGAAGGGGGCAAAAAATGGCCGCTCGTCAATCTGCATGTCAATTGCCACTCTATACATATCCACCGGCGAGTAGATCGGATATCTTCCGCGGCGTCAAGGTTGAGTGGATCAAGCGCAGCTGGAGGTTATATTGGGGGGGTGGGGGATGAGCGAAGAAAAATGGACAAGTGAAACGAGCCCGTCTGCACGCTCGTCCTCCCACTTCTACGTATATACGCTAGATGGATGAGCAGGAGGGATCGAAGCGTGCTGTGAGCTACACGTTTCCGGCGATTAGGCTTTCGCGCTATCCGCGACGATTAGTCGGCCGTAATAAGAACGTTCAATCTAGCTTCTCGGCGTTTTTAAGTTCTCTAAAGAATGACGATTGTAGTGCAATATATTAAATGATTATTTATCATATTCAGGAAAAATGTTCGCTTTTCAAACGGCTTTAACATCACTCATTTTCAAGGAAACGTTAAATCAAAATGTTGTTTAAACTTTTTCAATATAATCCAAAAGTATAAGTGTGGCATGAACATTTTTTTTCTGCTTCGAAATCATATTTTCCAAATTACAAGCCACACTTCTATTGTACTATTTGCTATAGATTCGTGCTGATTAAAAGGAGTTGTTAGTATAAGATACTGGTTACTTAATTATTTTAGTGAAGTTTCGACAAAATTAGTCGCATTTATTTGTAGTAAAAATTGGAGTCGCTTAAATTGTTTCAAGCTTTACTTGCTTGTTCTTTAAAAGACTTAAGTAGATACATAATATATTTCATTAAAGTTGATATAAAATTAAATTATACGGGGCAGTAGATGAAGCAGTGGTTTTTCTCGCTGGAAAGTTTCGTGTAGTACATGCTCACGAGTTTGAGACTCGGCCTTTACTACTGTGGTACGTAAGTATTTCGACCGTAAATCCTTTTGTTCGAAAGCCATGTTAAATAAGAGCACCTTATTGATATAAAAATGATTGATTTTACAATAAATAAAAGTTGTTTTTTGATTTGCTTATGACGATGGAATGTATTTGTATACGTGCAGAGAAGCACAACAATCGCAGTTAAAACACTTTTAGAATATTAATGTTTCATTATTTATACTACTACGTTTCACACGTTTAGTAAGTTATAAGATTCGCATACACACGATTTCTCGTATTGTAAAGATTGCCCTGGTCAGATGTAGTATTGATTAAAAAATAAGTAATGAAAATTTTAAGCGAAATTTTGTTATCGTTGGGTGAATGGTGTTTTGCATGTGTTGAATGGTATTAAAATACTATTTATATTTGCACAAGGCTTCTCAGCAGTGTGGGGTAGAACAAACAAAGAATGATAATCAAACCCGGTATTACCCCAATGGTCTTAGACATAATATATATGCCAGTGTTACAAATGATTATATTTTGCGTTAGATAAAATATAACGGTGTTAAAGAATAGAAAGTGCAGATAATAATTTGCAATTTCTCCTTTAGAATGCTTGCTCATCGTTGATACAGCTATATACCAAACAGTCCTTCACCTTATCTTTACTATTTGTGACTATATTTATGTATACTTACGTGTAT
Source organism: Copidosoma floridanum (assembly GCF_000648655.2). Next base: position 396,469 of record NW_019380634.1, read on the forward strand.
TTACTAAATTCAAAGCCTTAGAAGCGGATATTTCCGTTTTGACCAAACAGCAAAAACATCGGCAAGCACGTAAATATTTGTTACAGTATACGACAGTAATATTTTTATTAAACGTTTCACGGTTTAATTTTGGTTCTTAATATTTACAAACTAATCAAAAATCGCAAGTTTAAGTTGATTGCAGTGGTATGTGTATAAAAATAAATTACAGGTAAACATGATGACTGAGATAGATATTTAGATTTTAAGATTACTCTTTTCTTATCACTTGCTATTTACCTAGCTGCATGCAGGTGATTACGGAAACATCTTACGTATGCATGGGAAAACGTTCATTCCAAAGCTACTGCATAGGTATACGTGAATATTTGAGTATCGTATATTTTCGTCGAGTCAACGTTGCATTAACTTCAGTTCTCATTTCTACTTTTAATTCGGATTTGTAGTTACTGCTTTCTCCTCGTATGAGGTGCGAAATAATAAATTTCAAACATTGTACATGAATAATCAAAATACTATGAAAATTTGCAAGGTTGAACAATGCAATGAATAACTCACCATAGATTAAGAAAAAAAAGGGGAAGTAACAAATATACATTAAAAAAGTGAAAAAATGGTTGTTCAAGTCCAATGCATTACGTTGACTATCACTAATCTACCTGTCACAGGGTGTAGGGACGAAAAACAAGTCACATTACACATACACACTTGGTTCAGTTATTATACAGAGCAGTAAACCCGCTGGTTGACCGTCATTTGGATATTTTTTTTCTTTTCTGTGTAAGTTTCACGTGTCCTAGAGTCATGCTAATTTTTGATAACATATTATACTCATACATATCAGATATTTTACACAACGCAGCCACGAATGTCCTGTGTATACAAATAGAGCCACTGCGGCGAAAGATGCGTCATATATGTATACACACACAGCAGCCTTATACTTACAAGGTGGTATGAGTAGAAAATAGAAGAAAGAGGATAAATAGGCGCACTGGTATAGTAGGCATGCTATGATACCTATTTATATGGGTATTATATATACGTGCACTAAAGCAGTGCGCTGTGCGCAAGTCTCTTTCTCATCCAGAGCTATTTTCACGAGCGTCTCGACCATCCGATAACACTCAGGGATGGATTGGTTCTTTGTGCCCCAGGAACAATTCCGTCCCAGGCTATTATCCATCTCTCTCGCAGCATCTGCCTTCCACCCCCCTTCCTCTCCACCACGCCCTGGCGTTCCATCTGTTTTTCCCGTCCCTTTCACGCTTGGACTCTTTACTTCGCGCTTTTTGCGCACACTCGCACGCCTATTACTTATATCTGTGTACACTCCATGGCGAATTTTCTTTCTCTCCCCTTTCTTGCCGATGTGCCCTTTCTCTCTCTCTCGGCCTAGTCTTCTATTCTCTGTACCATTGGGTTCCGACCCTCTGCATTCACATTGCCGGTACGCGAGATTTTACTGGCGGTAGAAAAAAGTCGTAATAGCATGAAATATGCTCGTGTGCCGACAAGGTGCAATATACATGTATACGTGTAAACATAGATAAACCTTTCTAGGAAATACATGTATGCTATACGAGTACGCACACAAGCGAGAGATGAGTGGGATCTCGAGTGCGCCTGGCTGTTGGTGGATTTTTTCTGACTCTTTCTCTGTGTTTATCTCTATCTACCTGTAGTCGAAATAGTGGAAATTTATTCCTCATAAGCGTGCCTAGTTTTGCTGATTGCACCTTGACACAATAAGTACGTATAATGCAAACCACGAGCGCATACTGTCGTGATTTTCTTGATTTGTTGCGACGCTGTGCGTATTTATTGAAATCTCCCAAAAGCACGAGATGGACAATGGATTTAATGATTTACAGGTAAAGTTGAATCCCTTGTTACTTTATAGCTAATGAATATTTGGGGGCTATTTTCTAATTTGAATTAAATCTTGTTTGAAGCATTTTTATATTATTTTCTAAGCTAATTATGGTACATACCTTAAGCAAATGTATTTTGGACGTCTCTCACGGTACTTTTAGAAATAGTTACCTTTTTTTATCAATCGGGACGTAACGGGTATAGATTGAAGAGACAAAGCTAAACACAATGACTATACCCAAAGAATTACAAGTTTTTAATTATAAACGTCATGTATTTGGAAAAGTTTCATTTCCAATTCATATTTTACGAGGTTCCCTTAAATTTTTCAGAGAGTTGTATACATGTTCTACTTTTTCTCACATTTGCGTTGTGATGGTGATGGAGAGTAGTATTGTCCTGATGTCACTTACGAGGGATTGATATTAGGTGTGATATCAAAAGAGTTAAATCGATCGATTACCAGTTTCAATCTTGATAAGGACCTTTTGCTGATTATTCTCATCTAAAACTTGGCATTTTGCGGAATATAATCCACACAATATCTGAGTAAATGAATTATTATTGTCATTTACGCTCACTTATTCATTTAACGCACTATATTTAAGTTTAACGATATAGCCCGAAAAATTGGCACAGAAACTGCAAAAGACAAACTATGTGAATGACAAAATTTACATAAAATAGCTGTACAGGTGAGAAACGGGAAATGCAAGTCGCTCGGCACGCGCCATGCGCATACCACTCCGTTTGCTATTTTCTCATAGAGAGAGATTGATTGATTGATAACGAGGATTTATTAAGCCAAGGGCCAAAGATCCAAATGGCACAATATCGATACTTATAATTACAATATAATATAATACAATAAGATATGATACGATATGATATAATATGGCATAGTAGTGCTAGTAAGAATGTCTTTTAACGACAATTATGAACTCAGTTTTTCAACTAATTAACGTGCTTATAACCCTTAGATCACTTATTAGAACTTAGTGCACAGGTCCAATTTACAGCAATAAAAGCGATGTCACATTAACTTAAGCTCTTTGAGTTAAATCCATTTGCTTAAAAATAAGAATGAAAATAAAGACTTCTTGAATACTGCAAGAGTTTTTGACAGTTTAAAATGGTGTAGAAGTTTTTCCAAAGTGCAACTGCCGACACTGTAAATGATCGCTCATATATTTTGGTAGAAATCGCTAGTTTATAAAGACCCGATGCAGCACTTCGTTCCGATCCACGCAGATTATGAGTCGAGCTAAACAAGTCTTTTAGGTAAGCAGATCTATCAGTATATAATACGCGATGTAAAGTAACTGAATTGAAATAGTTTCTACGTGATGGAAGTGTTAGCCAGCCAAGTTTCTTATAGAAATGTTTAAGCTCTGCGTCCCTTCTCAGATAGAAAATGTACTTAACAACCATGTTAAGGAGTCATTTCAGCTTAATATCTTGATAAGATATCTTGCCAAATCAATATAAACCAGGCAACAATAATCAAAATGCGGTAGTACTAATGCACAAACCAACAACTTGCGTAGTGAAGAGATCAAAGTACCACGTACCACCCTTAAATCGAAGACGACGCAGGACACCGTGCACCCTAGAACACACTGTTGAGACATGGCGATTCCATGACAGATCCTCTGAAAAAATCATCCATAGGCTCTTTACCGTCTGGGACAAAAGGATGACACAGTCCCCAATCAAAATGTTCGGGAGCAATTCCCTGTCCAATCATTGGTGCTGCTGGGCTGATGCATAAAGCACCGCGCGAATGAATCTTTTTATCGTTTAATTGTAGACCCCATTTACTCGACCACTCTACCACAGACCGGATATCTGAATTCATCTGTTCCACACCCACATTTAAATCTGCTGGCTTACATTGAATATAAATTTGCAGATCGTCCGCAAATAGTATTGCCCTACAAAACCTCAAGACAGATGGCTCTGAATTTATGAGCATCAAAAACAATATTGGGCCAGGAGAGGAGCCCTGGGGTATACCAGACGTCACACAGCGTGAGTCAGTAAGAACACCATTAAGCTGCAAAACTGCCTGTGATCAATCACTAAAGAATGAATGAATCCATCTGATAGCACCAGTCGAGAAATTAAACCTCACCAACGAACGGAGGAGGGCCACATGGCTAATAGTATCAAATGCCCGTCGGAAATCAAAGTACACTGAAAGCGTCACCAAACTCTGGTATATACCAGAACGAATATCATTAGATACCCTTATCAGAGCTGATTGGGTACTGTACCCTCGCCTAAAGCGCGATTGCAGTGGTGAAAGCAGAGATTTTTCCTCCAGGTACTCATGTATTTGTTGGGGGATAATGTAATCAAAGACTTTGGCTATGTGGGGAAGATTAGCCACCAGGCGCGTGTCCTGAGCACTGGTCGACTTCGCAACTTTAGAAAGTTGCACTACAGTCGATAACTTCCACATGGAAGGGTACAGACCCCCAGACAATGACAGATTGAAAACATGCACAAGATAGGTGGCAATCGTTGGAAAACACCAGAGAAATATTTCAGGGACATGCCATCACTGCTTCGACCCCTCGAAGAATTCACACAGTGCATAAGCGACTGGCATACTGGAACCGAGTCTACCTGCGTGAACTTAAAAGCGTCTGGAGAGTCTGGCATTGAGAGAAGTATATCATTGAGCTCCTACAAGGAGCATGCAGGGGTTGAACACGACACCGATGAATAGTAATCCAGAAGTAGTGAGGCTGGTAACGCAGTCGAAGGTGATTGTTGTTTATATGCACAGATTTCGAAATTACTCAAAACTCTCCAACATCTAGATTCATCTTGCTCTCCAGTCAACCTATCCATGAGGTAAGAATCACGGGCCCTTTTAATGTCAACCTTAATCTTCCTCCACAATTCCCTGTATTCGTCATATCTCGGGTGTCCCGCGACCTCCTAGCTCTTCGATACATACTATCTCGCCTATTACATGCAGCCCTAATCTCATCTGTTATCCACGGTGCAGACGAGCGCGTGGTGGCTCAATCGGCTAGGTCGTGGATTGGCACGCGGGAGAGACCGTGGTTCGATTTCCGGCCAGTACGACTTTTAGGGCAAGTACCTCTGTGATCTTTCACATGTGCTTTTTCACCACGCAATGCTTCTCAAGGAGGGCTTAGGCGACCTTCTCGCAGCAAAAATTGCCTAATTACCCCCTACCCCCCTCCCAGTAATGGGAGGCCTCCCATCTCTTTCCTTGTCCCTTTCCCAAGTGCTAAGTGCCCATAGTAGTGCCCTTATCAAAGGAGCCGGACGTACTTAGAGCACTCTAATGTAAAAAAAAAAAATCCATGGCGCAGGTGTCCTACGAATATTTTTGATTTCAAAAGGTGCATGCAAGTCAAAAAACCCGATGACCCATTCTCGAAAAGTCGAAACACAGATATCCAAATCCAAACCATAAAGCCGTGATGAGGCACTTACCATTTTCTCTCTCAAAGCAGCCGAGAAAGACTCAGGCAAAAACCTTCTGAAATCTCGTGAATTCAACACCCTATTCACTGGTGCCACTGTAGTGTAAACATAATCAACATAAAGGTAGTCATGTCCACAGTTAAAGGGGCTGGAGATTGGCAGGTTAATTTTATTTTATCAGCTGAATCAGTAATAATAACATCGAGCCATGTATGTGAGTTTGCAGTATGATGAGTTGCCTTAAACTGCACCAGATAAAGCGAGTGCTCCACTATCAGTTTACGCACCAGAGAGAGAGAGAGAGAGAGAGAGAGAGAGAGAGAGAGAGAGAGAGAGAGATTTAAAAAAGAAGCATAACCTTGTGGAATTTGGATCACTGCACTGCGTTCTGGGCATCAATTATCTAGCTGTTTTCTCCGTACACATCTTTATTATATCGTGCACGTTTTCACTGAGAGGCGTACCCACGTATCTCTTTTCTCCAGAGGTACTCTACAAGACGACGCAGGGAAGATTGCGCCAGACTCGTAAGCACCTAGACTATTATGGTTGTAGTTGTATCACTTAGAGCAGTACTGATGTCGCTAGTAGTTATACACTTTGGGCTATGCTTTAGCTCACGTTGATTAAGTGAAATTGACACAAGTTATAAATGGTAAGAGTACAGTGCACCTATAGCAGTTGGAAACGGGCTGGAATTTCAGTCTCAAGGAGCTCAATGCATGTAGGTATTATCATGATTATGTCGAAGGAAGGAAGAAGTGAAGGAAGATAGGATGGGGGGATGGAGGGAGGTACGTGGGTCAACTTGGAGCGCATCTATATTCATTAAAATGATTTGCCCAAACTCGGACGATGAGCTGTACAGTCGTTCTCCAAGGACGACAACCAAAGCACCACCTGCAATATTGTGTGTTGTCCATGTGCTGGCTGGAGAGGAACAAAGCTGTTGAGTGGCAGAAGGTAAACTTTGTCCCGAGGCTCGTGAGAGAAGGCCGCAGTGAAACTTGGGCAGACGATTCGATATTCCTTCTCTAGGCCACCGCGACCTGTGTAAACAATCAATGCTATTTGACGTGTAGTTTTGGTGGGAATAAACGAATGGATAACTAGTAATAATGGCTGCCAATCTCTAGGAAGTTGTCTTGCAAGATGTTGATGTTCGCAAAGGTGCACACGTAGTAGGCTCTTTTCTATAAAAGTTCCGTTTATTACTTTTTATCAGCCTCAACGGATGAAGGTAACAGATGATTATTTTACATGCTATCCCGAACATTCTTTGATTTACCACCTTTCATGTGTGACTCCGATTTTTTTTGTAGTATCATTAGCAGTTTTTTAAATTTAGATCTTTGATTACGCAGCAAATTCGTTAGTGATGTACATAATTTCATTGTAATGCAAGCACGGCAGCTAACGGGGATTGCTGAACTGCCAAAGTTTTAGCCAACCGGGTGAAGATAATGCACCCGTAAGATGGTAAAGGATCGATATACTAGTAAAATTAGTTAATAACATGCATAAACTAACGTTGGAGTATTATGAGTTTGAGTATATAATTATATTGAGTGAAGCTTAGCTTCATTTTGTAGTTAATAACTCTTGCATATCGCATTAATGCTTGTCGACGAACTGTCAATCTTCAGGAGTATATGCTTAGAGTTTAGCCAAACTTTATGTCGTGAAATAGTCGTCAATCCAAATCTGTTGTGATAACACATCTAAAGCGTGTAGCTGGAATCGCTATATTTTATAGAATACTTTGCGACAGCGTTAAAAATGCTTAAAATCTATTACAACAATAATTTTTGTCAAAAATTTCATCAGTTATATTTAGCTGAGCGATTATTTTTCTTTAATAACACAGGTAGGCTCCAGAAAGCAGACAATTAAGATGTTTAATTTCCTGTGGATAATTTTTAGTAGTTTTATTTTAAGTAGTTAAAGATCGATTAATTGAACTATAGTATTAAATATTTATAGGTAACATTTACTGAGGTGATGTTATAAAGTGTAAAAATTTGAATGTTTGCTTGGTTCTCAATAAAGTCATGATAAGTAGTGATAAAAAAAAGTTATAGTATGTAAAAGTAACTACATTATAGGCGATGATGACAAGCAGTAATAAATCTAATTAATAACTTATGTAAATATAATTGTACAATTGAGATCTAACAATTTCTTTTGTAAACTATGAGGTAGCCAATGAAAGAAAATCTTACAAGGGCATTATTTTTTATCATAGGACATTTTACTCAATTCATTTTTCCCAAAACCAACTTTACTAAAATTCTTGCAAAGTGTAGTTAATGCAGTTATAATAGGCAGTATATGATAACCATTGATTTTTAAACATTCTACAATACGATGACTGTGCATATTTTTATATGTCTCATATGCTGTGTGACATCCCATGTTGTTCTACAATTATAAGAAGCAAAAGCTCAGCGATCATAAAACATCAAGCAGTACACTTGCTTCTGTAATCGCGTGACGTATAATTTACATCTTTTGAAAAGAGCTACCATCGAAAAATTTGAACTACGCGTGCAATCAGCAAAAAATTGTATAAAGCGCTTATCATACAACAAAATTCATACTATTACGTCCAAAAAAGTGAACAATCAAGAATTACAACATTTATTACTACGTATGTCCACAAGAAATATTATACATAATTTTGACAGCAACTTGTACTTCATGTAAATACAAAAGATCAGTAGTTTCAACCATCCATTACTGCATAATTATTTCACCGCAACTGTACTCGGGTCAATCGACAGCAATTAGGTTAAACTTTGATTGGTCATTTGGATTCCCAACCTGACGCGTCCTCCTTAAGTGAAAAAGTATAAAAACTCCTTGCACATAACAATATTCGCCTTTTCTCTTTTATCAAGTGCTCCAAGGTAACTATAACGGTTGGAGAGTGAGTTCTGTTGCGTCTTTAAGCGGATGTAAGACTTAGTGCGGTGACTAAACTGTGTGAGAAAAGCTCGAGCAAACCAGACCACTGTAGACTCGCCTAAAAGTAAATCAAGGAGGAACAAGAAAGAAAGGGTCGTCGACTTGGGTTCCGACGTTAAAAGCAGCAGCCTTATTATTGTCATCGCCACAAGTACTCTCATGCAGAATTAGGAACATCGTTGCGGTCAACCTTGTAAGATCTTGCGACTGCGCGCGCGCAAGTAGCGGCTAACCAACGATCATAGAAGTAAGTTAAGAAAAACTATAAATTGTATAAACATTGTAAATGCGAATCTGAAACTTGATTATTTATACTATTTGTAAAATCAACTATTTCCGGTTTTTCTAAATTTATTGAACCATCATGTAAGACATAACTTGGTTGTTGATTAAATTTATTTTCTTCATTCAAATATTTCAAGATTCAAAATTCCAATGAATAAAAACAAAGTTTCAGCTTCAATTAACAAGTTAAATAATGACTAACGTATGACATAGACCTTTGCAAGGACGTGACATTAAAGATAAATTAAAATACGCAACTACTGCATTACATTAGACAGAACTTCATGCAGTAAGTCAACATCAGTTCGACGTATGATAGACCAACACCACGACACCGAGTCAACGAGGAAGTCATACTGCAAGTAAGCCCAAAAACAAGGCCTGCGGGTCGATGGCTAGTTCCTGACGAACAAAAATTAAATTTATTTGTTTGTAGAACGAATCTACGACTTGCACCTTCACGAAGTAGTGCGGACGTAACAGTTGTATACTACTTAAATGCTAGTTCCCAGCAAACACATTTTCTCAAGATTTCTTGTAGAAGTCTTGTAGACTTCTAACGTCCACCTGAAAGACATTTTTAGGAATTTTTTGGGGTAAAACTCCCGAAAGATATCTTTCTGATGGACATTAGAAGTCTACAAGACTTCTACAAGAAATCTTGAGAAAATGTGTTTGCTGGGGTTAGTGCTTTTTTTCATCTTTAAAATACAAATTATTGTATACATTTAATAAGTGGGTATTTTTCAACGGCCATTTCAAATCAATTTTCCTGCACTTCCAAATAAATTGTCAGTATAAAACGTACTTCATGGTACTGAATCAGATTGGCTCTAAAAGATAGTAGAATAACTTGGAGAATAATTGACAGTGATTATTCCTCCTTTTCATCTTTGAGTAACCAAACAGTGAATTTATCGTGAGTGCTCTCAAAAGAACTGACAATAGGGGTCAACACTCCCCAGCACAGTTGAACTATCTTCAGCACTAATATAGTGAACGTGACTCGCTGTACTAATACAAGTCTTATTGATATGAAAGGATTTTCAGAGCCCATTGTAACTATAGTTGAGTTTGTCAGTTTGTTACGTTCATTTTTTTAGTAAATCTGATCACTATATACTTACTGTTACGTTCAAGCTAAGGAATTGCTAAATGCAAGGATCTTTTAGTGATAAATTGTTTTGTTTCAAGAAAAGGGTGAAGACAAAAACTTTTACATTTTATTTCAATGGCATATAATTGATCAGCGTTTACTCATAGCATACAATAATAATAACAGCGTACAATAGTCATAATAATGTTGTGTAAAAGTATTTTCGAAGTATACAGACTACACACACAAGAAAAATTTTCATAGAAATACTAACAGTACGTAAGTATATTGTAGCTACTATTTATGTTTGATTAAAAGCTAAGAGTCATTATGTGATAATAATTTTAATAATAGATTTAAAAAATAAGTATTTAACTTGTGGTTCAAAACCACAGCAACTGTGTGTTTATGAGATAAATATTAAAGCAAATGTAACAGAGTTTATTTGAGACTACAAAAATGAAAATTGGTTATGGTTGAAAAAGTAGAAAATACCAAAAGCTTTGTTGTTACACTTCAACTGAAACTTCAAGTTACAATGGAACCACCATTAGTTTTTTCATGAATCACTGAAAGAAAAAAAATCAACTGTTTAAAAATAGTATGTTTAAACCAATTATTCTATCACCTTCCGTTATAACTCCTTCGGTTTCCAAATACAGTAGAGAAAAAATCATTAATTTTAAGGTACACGAGAGAGAAAAGTAACCACTAACGAAATCTCACGGGCTGGGAACAGAACGCTTTGTTTGGAGCAGGAGCAACATCAAATAAGTAGCTCAGCAAAAGCTGTACGTCTGTTCGCGCGCAAACCCACAAAACGCGGGTACGCTCACTAGGAGTGAGTCACAGTATCGGTATACCTTTATACATCTATACTTGCAAGTCGAGAGGCGCGAATGATGCGATCAAGCCGCACCCCGGAATGGGTGGTGATGCACGAGTGTGCCCCTCGAATGAAATTAAGAGAGAGAGAGCGAGGAGGGAAATTCTCTACTTCCGAGTGGGATACAACTAATTACAGCAACAACAACAACGCTCAGAGTTCTGGAACAGGTAACCCACAGCAGCATCAGCGAGATGAGGGGTGGGGGTAATGGCTTCTCGATACTGGGCTATAGTTTTTCCAGCAGAGATGAACGAGGAGCTCTCTATCTCGCACTCGAAGCTCATGTCAGTCGGTACACGTGGTAGGTATGATATTTGTTTCGTTTTCTCTCTTCAATGTAATGCACGTGTGCCGCGTTTTTGTGGGCGTGTATCCAATACGTTCCTCATCGAAACCTGAGTCGAAACCTGAGAAGCGGGAAAAGCCGGGGCTGATGGTGATGTTTATTGCGCGACGAAGGAAAGCAGAGGTCGGGTTTCGGAATTAGCACTTTTAGAATTGCATTGGTGGAGAACAAAGTTTTTGCCAACGATGAATTATTCAGTGTGTGTACGTATGCACATCTGTGTATCCAGATTATAGAGCGTAATCTGGCATGTTCAATAGGTTTAGGTGTATTCGGTTACGTTTTGATTTCTTCTTTTCTGATCAAAAAATAACAAAGAATATTGGTACCTCATGATGAAGTTGATTTTACAAAATTTTGTACGTAGAGTTGGACTTATCAAGTTGATTGGAAGTTAATTGAATCCTTCGAGTTTCAATCGTATTAAGTCGATTTGTCAAAACACGAAAAATTTTTCCAGCTCGTTTTCAAACGATTTCTGGGTCGGAAAGTAATAAATTCTTCTGAAAACACGCTAATTAAAGTTTTAAATGGTTCCGTTCTAGCGCTTAAGCGCTCAAATGAATAATAAAGGGGAAAAGAAGAACGGAGCCAGCTCGATTGCCCTCGTAACCAGCTAATACTAGCTAACTCTTGCCTTCCGACATGAAGGTACTCGTACCCATACCTCTACCACCAGAGAGTGGTCTTTTTTTGGTGGCAATTTGAAAAAAAATCTCGCGGATTTATCCTCATTACCTTCTTCAGTCAAGTAATTTCGTTTGGGTACCGAAAGGCTCTACTGCTACAATGTACTGCCATTTGCGAAAGTTGGCAAAAAACAGAGTAACGACGATTTATGAGAACGTAACGTTCGATTCTCACTTACTCTGATAAAAAAACAGGGAAGGGGGAGGGAGTCGTGAAAGGGGCACAAAAATAGGATGATGAAAATTGAGGTATGTTCATGGGTGAGCGTCGTGGTATTTCCAATGAATGGGCAGTTTCGCGGTATAGGCGATATCTCGGCGGAATAAACGCAAAAATGGCCAAGGGCTTCGCATACGCAGAAAAAAGGGGGGCCATTTGATGGAAAGAAAACTAAACTATTGAGGGAAAGGGAGTTTAGAAAATGAGTGGGCTCTAACCAGATACTTCGAAGTAATTAGACGTGGTGCCCTTTTCGCGAGTTTTCTCTCACTCTATTTTCTTCTTCCTCGCCATAACCGTGAGCATAACCGTTAGAATCTGTTACGCCGTCTATGGAGCTGAGGAACGTTGGTGGTGGGGTGAAAAAGGAGGGGTTGAGTTCCTTTTGCGTATTTATACGTGCAGTGGCCGGAAACGACGATGGCTAGCGGCCTTAATTCGGGGATTATGTTAGGGGCAAAGTCCCAAAGCTTAACAATGAACTTTAATCCAACACCCCAGAATGTTTTTAGTTGTGCATTAGTTTCTTCTCTCTTATGTCTTCTTCTTTACCTCAAGATTACGCTGTGCGTAAAAAGTGCGCTGGCATACTTTTCCGCCTTGTACGTGCGTAGGAGAGATGACGCGACATGCAGCTAACTTGTGTTTTGTATGACTACGCAATTGAGAATTAGCTTTGGTCCAAAGTGCACGAGAATCACATTTTGGAAATTCCCCGTAATCTGCCCGTTTATTGTTAGTGACTATACATATAGAAACAGTTTTGTCAAGTAGCTCAGTGAAATGAACTATATGGAGCATATTTCATAAAGTCCGATTTTTGGTAAAGTGACGTTACATCATAAGTCTCTCTTGCGCTCTCATGATGTGACGTCACTCCACAAAGCCTAGCTCATGGCGCACAAAAAAATTATGTTGTTGGACACGTTTTTTTATATATTTAAGAAATTTCTCTTACAACAAACGGAGTACTTATAACCAATCTACCATATTATACACCAAAAAATATGTTGGACGAACCTTGAATTATCCATGAACCTCCTGGTGACACGGAATTATTGTTATCCCCGAGACGTGTTTCTATCAGGTAAATCCTTACTATGAGGAACACAAATATTTATTACTTGTACAATGTATGAGAAGCATTATCTACTACGCAACATGTATAAAAATAGAACGCAAAACACAGACATAAATCCATTTGAAAAATTACAAAAAATCTGCGTATTTGCGATGATTATTGAATTCAGAGCATAAACAATTCTTGAAAAAAAAAAAACTTCCGACTTCTTCTTATTCACCTATTAATAAACTTTATTTTTGTTGCAAAACTAAGAAAATGATTTTATAGAAACTAAAAAGTACGAAACAAGTCAGAGATTTCCTCTGGAAAGAAGCACAATCCCAGCAGAGTAAATTCTAAAAGGTTGAATTTCTTATGCTTTGGCACTCTCTCAGTCACTCCCGCACCCTCACCCACGTGCGTGCATACGACAAGACCCATCAATCCATCCATCCATTTTCCCAAACATCAGCTAATGTACTACACAGTGTACTTATACACGCACCCTCCATCAAAAAAGTTACGCTCGAGGTGTCAAACATAGGATTACGGAAGCCGAGGTTTTCCTCGTTCACCCACTGTTTCGAAGTGGCCTGTTCCTGCGTGTATATACATGTATTACATCATACAACATGGCTCCTCTTTTCGCAGCAGCTAAATAATGCCTTATAAAAACGAGACTCTCGTTCTTGCACGCAGGCTAGAGCCAACAGTGTATGTATACATGCAAACAAACTACGAAGTAATAAAGTTGATGGGAGCGCGCAAGAGTGAGATAAAAACGGAGCTTCTAGACTCTACCTTTCTGGAAAAAACCATATAATGAAATGTTAAAGTTTCGGCAAACCCCACCTCTCCTTCTTGTTCCTATTCTTTTTCTCTCGACACTGCTTCTTGAATCTCATTTTCCACCGTAATCAATAGCATCAGCTACTGCTAACCCTATTACACTCAGCCCTGCATTAGTTTTTCGTCATCCCTCATCATTATTTTATTTTTTTTTAATTTCATTTTCTGGGAAGTAGCGCATGCATCATCTCCCTTTCTCTTCCTCTTTTCCCTAATAACCGTTAAACGTATTAAAGAATCAAGAAATAACCGCACGCTCCACAAAGAAAGGCAGAACGGACCATTAGATTCTCTCTCTGCTGATCCCGAGTTCGTTAAATGAAGATATTGTGCAAAGGAGCCTGTTCGACTAAGATATCGGGGCGAGTTAATGCTCGGTTATGAGCTACTTTTCCTTCAGTGGAAAAATTTTTCTACTCACTATTGCTCCGATCGTATGGAGATGATTGGTAAAATTTGGCGCAGCTTACATCATACGGTGAAAAATGTGCCAGGAAGTCCGACTAATGGCTTTTTATAATGCCCATAACGCAATGGCATTTTCTCCTTCTCCTAGCCGAAAGTACGTACCTCCTGGTCGGTCTGCTTGGCAAGAAAGAGTCTCTTTCGTTTACAGTCAAGACACGACTTTTTTCGTTTCGAGCCGAGACCAATTAACCTAAGTTTAGTGTCACAGCAGTATTTTATAGAGTTGTGTGTTTACGAATTACAAGATAGTTGAGGATATCGTACAGTGACAAAATCAAAAAAAGTAACAAAAAAATACAACGGCGATCCTCCGTAGATAATAAATAATAAATCATTATTTATGTTAAATAATAAAAAAGTAAGAACTTGTTTTCGTAGTTTAATAAAATTTAGATGGTTATATTTTATTTTCTTTGTGATTTTTTGTCTATTTCTATGACTTCATTTTCATTTTGTTAACTTTTGCATGTGCTTTTTGACGCCCACCCCCGACCTGCAAGGCCTCACCTTCGGCTCGGCCGTCGTAGGGTCGGCGGGCGTCAACACACACATGCACGGCAGCGCAGCAGCAAGCATAATCGAGCAACGATTAGCTGTCAGCTCGTAAGCTCACACTGGTTCCACATAAATCCTTAATACCTATAAATATTAGTGTATGCAGGTAATATTAATTAAAAACGTACTTTCGGCTAGGAGAGGGAGAACAGTACTATATACGATACTCGGCTGGACAGTGTGAGTCGATGGCATGCGACTTATGACGTCATAACCTCGCAGCCATAAACTCCAACTTTCCAGCCTAGTGTCGTAATCTACTATTCTTTTTTTTTTGTTGCCATTGTTACGACCAATGTAATGAGCTGTGGAGAGCTATTGTTGGTTGTACAAGTGCATGGTATACTTTGTTGATAGTTGAATCTCGAATTGAACGGGCTTACTCCAACATGTTTTGGTATAGAGTTGCTAACTATTTAAATAAATCAATGAGTTCACACTAATAGAAACAAAATTGAAATAATGCACAGAAACTGTTAGTAATGTTGATTTAAACACGAGCCAGTACAGAGACATGACTCAACTGTTACATAATGTTTGGGCTCGGTGCCAATACAAAGTCATGATGAATTTTTGTTGATGAAGTATTGATTCATTCCATGTAACTCTTCTTTTAGTATAGTATGACCATCATTTGAAAGGATCAAATTATCTTTTTATAAAAGTGATAGCATGTATTGTATGCGATATTTTTTCATGCAAAAGGAAAACGTGGTTAAAAGCTCGATGATGCAATTTAATTAGAGCTCTCGTTTCTTCCGCTTAATTGAGTAATTGGTTCGTAAGAACTCGAGACAGTAGCTGCTTACAAATCGTTTTAAACGTTACACACTGTTGCTTCTAGTAGCTCTCAAGTTACGCAGCCAATTACGTAAACAATTTAGCATTCCAAGCCTCTGAAAATTCTCCAAACATCTTTAAAAACAACTTGCCTGGCATGTGATTTATAAATAAGCCTAGTTCGCTGAGCCCCCGAAATTAATCGACCCACTTCTTTTAAAGAACCCTATAAGGTCTCGGAACGGCAGATATAAATATTCATTCATTTATGTGACTGACATTGAATACTCGCCGAAGGATTACGCGAAGGATTTCAGCCGTTCATCTGAGCTCTGCCATCATTTTTTTTTTTTTTTTTATGTGCACCATTCCACGTGTATACGTCGAAACCTTGTGGAAAAAGCTCAAATTTCCGATAACCTTCATTCATCTTCACCAAAATGGAGGTGAAAGAAAACCAAGAACCTAAACAACAACAACAGCTCCTGAAGGCATGACAGCTTTAAGGGACTCGCAAGCTGCGAGCGCATTTCGCAATATCGAGCGAACATATAATTAGATTCCTGGCAGCGGGTACAAAGCTCCACCACACCGACGTTCTATACTTATTACGTAAGGAAGACGAGCGGAGATCGTTAATTAATAGTCACTTGTTGGCCTGAGAGAAAATTTAATTTGGTGTGCTTACACCCTTTAGCCTTCTCTTTCTCCTATTTTCTGACTCTCCCTTCCTTGCGCTACTCTGTCTGACTCAAAGCCTTGACGCGTTAGGTGTTCGCCGTGACGAGGCCACGAAGATTCCCTTGGCTGGTGCTCTTCACTCACATTATCCTCTCTCACCCTCTCTTTCTCTGCCTAGCAAGTCCAACCTAGCTCTGCTCGTCTGACACACCCTCACATAAAGAGGACGTAGCTAACTCGAAGAAAAGCTACGTTGAGTACTAGTGGTGGTAGTAGTTGTCGTCAGCCAAGACATACGAGGTAATCTATCTTGATCTAGGGCTCTGAGATCCTGTACTCCGTGCCTCGAGCCTTAGCGGTAGTAGTGAGCCTGTAGGCGCTGACTTTGTAAACTCGACTGTACCTCGTTCTAGCGTTCTCCCGCGGCAGCAAGATCTTTGTCTTCGGAAATCTTACAAAGATGGATTCGTTCGTGTATGAGGGGTATGCCCGTGATGAGAACCGGAACGCTTAAACGCTGTGCGAGCTGAATGAGCTGAATGACCTGGAGCTCGTATGAGGTTCTCCATGTGTGTACCTTTGACATTCAATTTGCTCAAAAAAATGCATAGGTACATACAGAACTGTATTTATATTCATGTAATGAAATAGGTAGTGATAGATACTATTCAAAGAGGAGCGCTATTGGCTCAGTGGTGAACGTGCTTGTGAATGATACAACACCATTCTAGGGGTCGTGGGTTCGATTTCCAGTGAATGCAGATTTTTTTCAAAAATCATTTTCATCGGAAAAATGTCCGATGGATCTCCGATTGTTTCGAGACAGGTTTCCCCATGGAATTTTTCTTCAGAGTAATTCCAAGGTTTTTTCTTTGCCATATACTAAGTTTTCGGGCATGGGTGGATGCGAGACAGTGTAAGGGCTATAGATAGTGATTAGCGGACTCAGATGCCCTGCGCCAGGCAAGAATCGCCGGCCTTACCAGCGAAGAGTGGATTACTTGAGGTATAGACGGTGAAGGGGGTGCAAGCTTAACTGCTAAGGTGTTATAACAGAGATATTCCCATTGTATCCATAGTAAGATAAGTATGGTATTAGTTAGGGGTTTAGTAAATTGGTCCAGCAATATACCTTTATACATAGGTGGTGAGTGGGTGGCCACCGCTAACTAGCCCAACATAGACTATCGTGGTGAACCAGTAAAAATAAGAAAAAATAAAAAATAACACATGCAGAAACCAGTAGACAGTGGGTGCTTGTATACCCAAGTATGAAGTTATACTTCTATGATATTATATGGCAGACAATATAATCATGAATATATCTTCTATAAAACGATATTGTGTACGAAGATGGTGCAATTATCGTTGGAATGTGTATACCTACGTTAATTGCGTATGGTTTCAACAAATATTCTTATACTTAAGAAATAAATAATTATAAACAATATATTACGGCACAATAAAATATGAACAATATGTAGACTGGCCTATATCTCTAACGTCACGCTCACATCTGTCACATATGCTCAATTCCTACGTCACATTTCGTTTTCCTCGTCCATATTTAATAGCCGAAATATATTTTTATCTAAAAAGTTAAGAAAAACCATCCTGTAGTAACGCTTTTTTTAACAAGTAGTATTGCATGCCAGTGAATGTCCCTTCATGACATTCATCACAAAGGTTTTTTTTGATGGATATTATTTAAACATCAAACGTATATCAAAATAGCATAAAAAATACCCACGAAAAATTGCAGATAGTTTAAATGTACCCTTTTTTATTTGTTTAATTAAAAAAAAATCAAAATTTATACATAACCTTACGGAAAAATCACGTAAAATTGCATTGGTATGATCTGTAGAAATTTCCCAATTTCTGTTTGTATGAAAGATTGCTTTTAAATAAACCTATTTAATTGTCAAATAGATCCACAAGTTTTTTTTTTTTTAATAATATAAGAAACATAGGGTCAAATATGCGTAACAGCGTGTATCTAAGTACATCCATTTGAGAAAAATAGTTGCCAGCGTTGCTGCATATATTTGTGCTTCTCTCACCTCTCTGAACTTTTCCCCCACTAAGTATATGATGAACATCTGCAAGTCAAAAAATCACCACAATTACGAATAGAAAAATTGTGAAAAAATAAAACGGAATAAAATTTAACTATTGTTTTATTAGAGTTATAAATTTTTTTTTTAATTTTCAAAAATTACGAAAAAATAAAAAAATTCTGTAAATAATTGTTAATTTCTTAAAGTGGCTACTAAAATATACAAACTTCTTAGTTAAAAAAAAAATTTAATTTAAAAAATTAGTTTATTGAACAATTTATTTATTAATGTCATTTAGAATCGAACAAATTTAATTAATAAAAAGCAAATAAAAATTTACATTCCAAAAAGTTATGAACTATACTATAACGTGAAGTAATCGAATTCTTAACATCGGGGCCACTCACATCAGAGTGGGTAAAGGCCTTTGTTAGTGTGTAGGAGATAGGAGGTTTAAATCTATTTGGAAACCATTTTTTTTTAAGAATCAGTTAAAAGAAAAAGAAATAAAAATTATACAGTTTTAAAAGTGTGGTGTGGTGATATGATGTGGCGTCATGTGGTGTAGACGAAACCGGAAGTACTTCACGGGGCGAAGGGAGAATAATCAAGCAAAATCCACTTCCGTTACACTTGTTTTAAGGTCAAAATCTGAAATCGTTGATTTACCCTCGAGCATAACACACCTATAGAAGTATAACTTTAAAAATCATGACTCGACAGAGAATTTTCAAAAATATAACCAATTACAATCGTATACAGATTCGAGTTTGTAGAGTGCAAGATGAGGTGTGCTCTAAAGGGGGTACATCTGCGCAGGCCGAGGGGACTCCCCGTTCCTCGCCTCTCTGAATGATACTCTCAAACCTTCTTTAATTATATATAACCGATTTCACATTGCCATTACGATGATTATCAATACATATATTCACTTTGAATAGATAAAACTAAGAATTGAAGCTAATTACAGCCTAAAAACTGATAATGGTGGTTCAAAACGGAGATCCTCTATCCTCAGTTGCATTAAGCATTGTCACGTTCTGAATCCAAATTATAGTGATACGCAGTCAAAAAATGTGAAATTTAACTTTTCAATTAGTTTTAACGCTACAAATCCATACATTCTCTGTCATACGTGGACGATGATCGTGCACGAAAAATTTGAGGTTATGATTTAAATTTTCTGTATTAAAGAAAACTTGGATTGACAATCCAACTAATTCAATCAAAATTTATTAGCTATGATTTTAACTATAAATTATAGCTGTATTTATAGCTATAATCAGCAATAATAATAGCCATAATTGACTACAAAGTAGCTATAATCATGTACAAATAAAAACTATAAGAAGTAGCTGTTTACAGCTATAAATTTCTAGCGAACTTTAGTTAACAGAATTTATTCAATAATTTTTATTTTTTTAAGGTATATCAGCCACGTAAGGTGATATTATCTGTATAGTAACACTAAAAGTGGGGGGTCCAAGTATTGTTAAACAATAAATGATGAAACCCAAAATTGTTCCTGTTAAAATTTTTTTTCGTTTATTGTTTAAAAATACTTGAACCCCCCACTTTAAGTGTTATTATACGGATAATATTATCTTATAGGGCTNAATCTATTTGGAAACCATTTTTTTTTAAGAATCAGTTAAAGAAAAAAAAATGAAATACTTAATAATTGAATAAAATTCAAAATCTGTGCTGTGGTGAGGTGTGAAAGGGAAAAGACGCAGGGTGTTACGGCAAGGGTGGTGGGGTAAAGGGGAAGTTACATGCAAAATCCGCTTCCTTTACACTTTTTCTTAAATTCAGCAATCTGAAATCGTTGATTTACTTTCACGTATATCGCACCTATAGAAGTACAACTTCAAAAATTTCCTCGGAAATTTTAAATCCCATTGTGCATGGATAAGATTGTGAAGATTTATTCTGCTCAATTATATGTTATCTAAAAACTAAAGTAACATAACGTCAATTTAACCATATCTTTAATGTATGTTATTGCAAGGGACATATCAGAAGCACATGGCCTTACGATGCAATAAAGCCTCTGAGGTATAATAAAATATAATAAATAATGAGCAGTTTTTTTTGTATAGATGTACAGTCGATCCTAGTCCAGTTTGTCTCACACACTTCTAAAGTGGCTTTTTTTTAACAACGGAAGAAGCCCTCTTTGCGTGTTTCAAAGATTTTTACGTTGTAGCTTCTGAAGACTACAAGAAAAATTAAAAACATAAGCTAAAAATGTGTTATTGTAATTCATTTTAATGTTTCTAGTACTTATCAAATAAGAAATAAATAAAAATAAAAAAGGTAGTTACTGTGAAGAACAATAATTTTGAATGTATTTCGTTATAAATGAACAAGTTAAGATATAAACTGTTTACTCAATCGACGATGATGCGTTGTGGAATAATTTTAAACTATGATCGAAATAAAAATTTAGTAATTTTAATCTGACATCGTTAATTGTTTTACCCGATTGCTACTTAACAATTGAACTATGTATGTGAGAAATATATTAAAATGTATATGAGAAAATCTACAAAACTTCTCGTTTTTGTCTCCAAGTTTATCCGAAAAATTTTTTTTGAAGCACACCCCACAAGAAAGGGCTCATTTTTCTCGCAAAATCGTGTACTATGAAGAAAAAACCATAAAAGTGGTTGCAGTGGTGGTGGCACTATTTTCCCGCAATTTACAGGCTAATATTTCATCCATGTAATATACTATCCCTTGAAAAATAGCTTTTAACAAAACTAAAATGTTAGATAAATTTGATGAGTTGAGTTTATATTTTTGTAAGGAATTTCTGAATCCTTATACACACTGGCAATGAATAGTATTCTTCCTAATGAATCTGTAGCCTTGAAAAGTTTTGAAATCAAAGTATAAAAACGGTAAAGTTTTTTTTTGTTTTGGTGCAGCATACATTCATCATTCTTGTATGATATTCGTAGTATAATACTGTTTAGTACTCGTACTTTAACAAAATCAAACAAAGTTATATTGACTTTTGACTGGTACTTCATGCAAACCTCACATCAAATACATTCACGCCTTACTACGTCGAAAGTATATAAAAATGTTAGGGCGAAAGTCAATATTACTTAGTTTGATTATGTTAAAGTATGAGTACTCAACAGTACTATACTACGAATGTCGTAAAAAATGTATGCTACACCAAAAAATAAAAGAACTTTACCGTTTTTATATTTTGATTTCAGAACTTTTCAAGGCCACAGATTCATTAGGAAGAATACTATTCATTGCCAGTGTGTATAAGGGCTCAGAAATTCCTTACAAAAATATAAACTCAACTCATCAAATTTACCTAACATTTTAGTTTTGTTGAAAGCTATTTTCAAGGGGATATCATAACTTTCCTGGAAAATACCGTTTTTAAATATTAATTTTAAAAAACTTCATCTCATTAGATATCGCTCAGATTACAAAGTACTAAATATAAACGATGTATGTACAACAGCTATGGTGATCTACAACGGTCCCACTAAATTTCTACTTAAATTTGCTCATTTAAAGATGTTTTGAATATATAAATGAGTGCAGAGGTTAATTTTTACAAATAGTTTATAAATTCACCAAATGAAATGAATTGTCTTAAAAAATACAGTTTTCGGATTTTTATGTAAGATACTTTTTTCTTTTTCTTTCTTTTATTAAACTACTTTATTGTACAATTCTCAGCAATTTTTCTTTAAGCTAACTACATGAATTCAATCACTCCTTCCAACAAAATTTTTAGATAAAATACTTAGTAAGAATACACATTAAAAATTCTAAATTTGTCATTTATTCAACTAGTTTTTATCATTATGTCTTTTTGAACTTATACTTATATAGGCGCGTTCTGCCCTACAGAGTAAATCAACGATTTCAGATTTTGACCTTGAAAAAAAGTGTAACGGAAGTGGATTTTGCTTGATTCTTCCTCTTCGCCCTGCCGCTGTTGACGTATTTCCGGTCTCCTCATACCACCAAAAATCATCGTACCACACCACACAACAACATTATCCCACCATACCACGCTACACAACATTATCGCACCACACACTTTGAATTTTACTTATTTTTTCTTTTAACTAATTTCTTGAAAAAAAAAAAATTAAAAAAAATTTCTGTTTCCAATAAGATTAGAACTTTCGACCTCTTGCACCCTGGCTGAGATCCTTACGAAATCTGCTAAGAGCGTGGCCGATATTAAAAATTTGATTACTTCACCTTATCGTTCAGCTCATTGCTTATTTTTAATGTAAATTGTTATTTACTGTGTATTAGTTTATTTGGTTTGATTATAAATTAAATAAAAAAAATTTTTTTTTTTTATATCATTGTGCTCCACGTCCGGCTCCTTTAGTAAGGGCACTACTATGGGCACTTTGCACTGGGGAAAGGGACAAGGAAAAGGGTGGGAGGCCTCCCATTACTGGGAGGGGGGTAGGGGGAAATTAGGCAACTTTTGCTGCGAGAAGGTTGCCTAGACCCTCCTCGAGGAGCATTGCGTGGTGAAAAAGCACATGTGAGGCTCACAGAGGTACTTGCCCGAAAGTCGCACTGGCCGGGAATCGAACCACGGTCTCCCGCGTGCCAATCCACAACCTAGCCGACCGAGCCACCGTGCGCTCTAAATAAATAAATATTTTATTTAATAAAATATATTTTTTAAGTACATGTTTCGAAAATTTTGAAATTAGTATATATTAGCAAAGCAGCTTTTATATTATGTAACAATAAACATTTCTTTACTTATCATTATAACTTTTTTTGTTATTTTTTCTCATTTTTTCAAAATTTTCGTTATTACAAAATAAAATTTTGCATTGTATTAATACAATAATCAATTTTTATTGCGTTTTCTTCTTTCAGAATTTTTTCTTTGTGATTAAAGTTATTTTTTGAATTAACGACGTTTATCACAGTTAATAAAGGGAAAAGTTGAGCTCAAATTTCAGAGAGGTGGGAGGATCGCAAATTTATGCAGCAAAGTTGGAAATTATTTTTCTGATATGGATGTACTTATATACACAATTTTACGCGTACTAAACCCCTTCTTTTTTGCGTTGTTAAGACCAAAAAAAATTATAGATCTATTTGAAAATGAATCTGGATTATCTAATAGTTATCTTTCATACAAACAAAAATTGTATGTTGAACAACCTGCTGTTTTATAAGGGTATTTCTTATTTTCTTAAGAAGTTGTTTTGAAACCATCGGAAGATTCGATGAAACTGCATATAGTCTTATACTGGCCAGCCTCCATATTTTTTATATTGTATTGTGCCATACTATATTGTTTATAATGGTTCAGTGATTGAATATTAAAATATTTATTGAAACCACACCCAATTTACGTAGGTATACTCATTCCAACGATAATTGCACCACCTTCGTACGCAATATCGTTTCATAGAAGGAATATTTTTATTTACAATTTTATTGTCTGTCATATAATTCTATAGGAGTATAACTTCATATTCAGGTACCCAAGCACCCACTGTCCACTGGGTTATGCAATGATATAAAATTGAAATATTCTAAATTATAGTTATTTAGTACCTAAGGATTTCTCACAACAAAAAATTATTTATTACGAAAATAGATGCGAAAATCGTAAAAGTGATGTATAAGTTACTAAAACAACCGTTTTTATTTAATAATTCTCTATTTTACGACTACTTACAAAATTGATTATTTATATATAATTATTAACCACCTAAATCTCTGAGTTAAATGAGGCTTAGGTTTACAGCTTGTCATTCAGGGCACTCCGGGAAATAATTAGTTTCCTATCTCATTGATCAGATGATGTTGATACTGTTACAGCTGTGTTACACGATTTTTTTTAAATAGCCAAAAAAAGTATAACAAAAATAATAAAATTTATGACTGGTAATTAATTTATTCATGACAAATTCTAATTTATACTGAAATTAATGTGTTCACATTTGAGGCACACGAAATTTAGGGTAAGGATAGTAGGATACTGAAGCATTCTAGTTATTTAAATTTTCATTTATAACTAAAATTTGCCACCAAGTAAGTATCCTACCTTAAGGGTGGGATAACATGGAGTCTGCCAGTCTGCAGACTGCTATAGACTCCATGTAATCTCACTCTAACAACACCTCATTTTGTCAGTCGTTGTTTAAATGCGGCTGAGTACATTTTACATGCTTATAAGTGTATACATATACATTTGACTTCGATTTGCCACATATATTTCATTATTTTTATGATTGATTATTTTATTATATAAAAATCACCACAAAGTTACCCTGGTAAGAAGTGATGGAGCGGAGTCTCAAAGCCAAATCCTCCAGGCGGAAAGCAAGTGCGCTACCATCTTAGCCACTGCAGAGAACTCCCAACACTGCACGCTATCTACTGTAAAATTGAGAAGTACCTGTAGCCAATATCATACTTTTGGCAGCTTCGTTTGATTTTCAGAACACGCCTATCCCAATTATAAACAAGAAAAATGTGTCTTGCAGCTCACTTAACGATAAGACCTCTTTTCGTAAAGGCTGAGCCAGAAAAATTTTTGGAAATGAAGTTGAGCATTTTGAGATACACGTCTCGTTTTCGTTGTTCTAACGCATTTTTGACTTATATTTTTCGGTAAAGCATTGAAGTAGGATTAAAGAGACTGAATTAAATCAAAATACATTAGGCATACTGGCAAAAATACTTATTTTTCGGTATTTGAAATACAAATCTCAAGTAAATAGAAGCGCGGTGGCCGAAGCTTTGTCTGCTTTCTCAAACTTACCTCGTCGCACTGCTGTGTGACTTGATCTATACAACTGTAATTTTAACATTCAAATCACGAAAAAAAAAGGCGTTACCTCTACTAATACCTGTTACGTGGGAAAACCGAAAGGTAAGGAGGTGCTTCGCGAGAACGATCAAAAACTATAATATATGTATATGTATATAACTTTTTCCTTATAGTACATGATACTGCGAGAAAAATAAGTGTGGTTTCAAGAGTGGGCCTCAAAAAATATTTTGTTTTTTTAATCAGGGACAAAAACTAGGTTTTTTCGTGGTTTTCCTTATATAACTGTTATGATGTAAACATATGTCTACAAGGATATTCATTTAAGGGAGTATCCCCTCTATTGACTAGATTCGGTGTAGAAAACTATAGTACCGATATAGCTTTCAATGCGTTGTATACATGTTCATCTAAGTTTTAACCTAGCTTTTTACTTGTTTTTTCATTTATAAATAATTTTACATCTACTGAATTGTTATTTAAAGCTCAATAATGTGATCCTTATATATATATTCGTCTCATAAAATAATTATACGACCTTAATCTTGACGTTATTAATTGAGACATCAGCAGATGAAGAGGCAAAAGACGCGTGCACTCATTAGATGCCATGTTAAATTAAAAGATACATTTTCATTAATAACTCGCTTCCAAAGCTGTGAACAGTCTTGAAATTGTAACTGGAGCTTTGTCTTGCCATTATTTACCTACATTTCAAATATCATAAAAATCTTGACGTTATTATACGTAAGGGAGATACTCCCTTAATTGAGCATTATTATTTAACTATATTATACTCTATTGTTTTCTAGTAGTGCATGTTCACATAAAAAAATAAAAATACTTTTATGGTTTGCCCAGATGCACTAGTGCCTCCTCTTATATATCCCATTGGGAGTGAGCTGGCCCCCAAACTTCTTCGTTATGTTTCATCATTTTCATTTCTTCTATCAAAGGTCCCTTTGTCTTTGAAATAGCTTTAACGGGCTGACCCCATGCAAGGGAGGTTAGATTTTAGTTGATAGGCACCCGGGTCAATTAGACGCTCATGCTGCCAAAGACATTTAATTTCTGTATGAAATAAGCTTCCTTTGAATCAAAAAGTGTTACCAACAAGCAGTGATTGCATAAGTAATAAAATAATTTTTTCCGCCCTCGGGTGGTTTTGGGAGGCTGGTACTTCCTTGGGCAAAAAAGCAGTTTTCCGATACTCGTTCGAAAAGTCTCCTTTACGAACCTCGTTACGGACCTCGCCTTCGGCTCGGGCCGCAAACCTCTCGGTTCGCAAACAAAGACTTTTCAAACTCGTAGGAAAACTACTATTTCGCTATAGTGTGCGGAAAATAGGTGTTTTCCGCACTACTTTTAGTGTGGAAAATCGATTTTCCTTCATAGTGTGCGGCAATTATTTCCCACACAGTGTTCGGAAAAAGTGTGTGGAAAAGGTGCGTGGCAAAGGTTTTTTTATTATACTGCGCCGAAAGTAGGAACTTTTGTCCCGCTTCGTGGGACGAAAATCCCTTCTTTTGGCGTAGGATTAATGAAAAGTAGAATACGCACCACGTTCGGAGGTTAAGAAATCCCACATACAAAAATGCATCGCTTTGTGTATAGAGTCGATATTGCCTGTATCGAATCAAAATCTCGAACTAACGATATATCTAATACATTTTTTTGTGGTTAAAAAACTTGGTCAAGTCAAGCGAAGTTGTCCAAAATAATTAAATAATCTTAGGTCAGCTTAGGTAAGAGATGTATGTACGATGTACAAACACTGGATATACAGATAATTATAATGGTTTACTGTCACCATCTTTCTCGCACTCATGGTAAATGATCACGTGACGTGAAAGTGAAAGTATTAGGTTAATTGATTAAAAAAAAAAAAAAAAATCCGTTTTGTGGAGTGGTCAAAAATATGTCAAATGATATTTAAAAAATTTATTCATACTTCTATTTTTATCAGTAATTTCCAAATATTGTATTATTGTTCGAATTCAATTTAAAAAGTATTGTTGTACAATAATACTATTAGTATATTTTTCATGTATTACTATTTGATAAATTACTCATACATTTATTAAAATGTTGTTCATTAGTTTTTTTATGTTCTGCGTGTTATTAAATTAAATTTAATTTAGAAAAATTGTTACATGTTTTGTTACCCAATCACTACTATTTAAAGATACCTTTAAAATGTAAACGAGTATCTAGGTTTAAAAGGAACCAAAATTTGTTATTAGTTAATATATTTGGTACGTCAATATAACAGTGTAATCAATTTTTTAATTGTAATAGTATTCACATTTATAAGCGAAATTAAATAAGCTATTAAGTCATGTAGTAATTTACACGAGTGCAAAAGAAACGCATGATTCCTAAAGTGCGTACACATTGGGTCTTGAACTTCTAGAACCAGCGCGTGTGCCCCTGTAAGTGTAACAAAGAGAGCAAGTATGACGTGTTCTAGCTTCTCACTCACAACTCGCAATCACAGGGGCTCATGGCTGCTCCTGGCTTATTCGCTATATATGTGCAGTAATCTGAAAGAGCGCCATCTGCACGGCAAGAAGGAGGCGATGCTGGATAACACGAGAACATAGCCTGTTATGAAATGTAAACTTGTAAACTTTGTTAATGGTTTTTTGTAGTTTCAATGCATTATGGTACTAAAAGTGTGAATTTTCAGTATCAAGAATTGGTATTAAACAGAAAACAATTTTCGTAACATTGTTTATTTATTTATTTTTTTAAACTATGAAATAATATCAAAAATACATTAAAACTACGAAAAATAATTAAAAAAGTTTGCCACCCATAACAGGATATGTAATGATACTTTAAATATCATTTTTTATACTGAAAGTATCGATTTTCAGTATCAAGAATTTGTTTCAAACAGATAACAATTATATTCACAGTTAAAAAAAAAATATAAATAAATAAACAATGTAACAAAAATTTTTTTTCTGTTTAATACTAATTCTTTGTACTGAAAATTCACGCTTTAAGTACCATAATGCATTAAAACTACA